>JAYKAV010003021.1:1339906-1364283 GCA_035582835.1 Phoebastria nigripes | reverse complement strand
GGGTGCCCTGAGGTGAAGGGGGGGTGCTCCCTGGGGTGTGGGGTGCCCTGAGGTGAAGGGGGGGTGCTCCCTGGGGTGTGGGGTGCCTTGGGTTGAAGAGGGGGTGCACCCTGCGGTGTGGGGTGCCCTGAGGTGAAGGGGGGGTGCTCCCTGGGGTGTGTGGGTGCCCTGAGGTGAAGGGGGGGTGCTCCCTGAGGTGGAGGGTGCCCTGAGGTGAAGGGGGGGGTGCTCCCTGGGGTGTGGTGGGTGTTCCCTGAGGTGTGGGGTGCCCTGAGGTGAAGGGGTGGAGAAGTATTCCCTGAGGTGTAAGGGGGGTTCCTCGAGGTATGGGGGTGCCTGAGGCAGAGTCCCTGAGCTGATGGAAGGAGGGTCCCTGAGGCAAGGGGTTTTGAGCACCCTTTTCTTCTGGGCTGGTAGGGAGATGAGAGGGTGAGGTCCTCTTTGCATGGGGGCAGGGGTCTGTGTCCCTCTCCTGCCAGTACTGGAGAGTCAAGGTGGGGTTCCCTCTCCCTGAGAGGCTGCTTCTGTGCCCATGGAGGTGCTGGGTGCAAACTAAAGCTGGGAGTTGCAGCATAGATAACACCCAGATAAACTGGCTTTAAGCTTGGGTAACTGATGAGGCGGGAGCAGCTGGGATGCCCTCTCCTCTCTTGCAGTGTCTCTTAATGGGGTCTGGGGTGAGCATGGATAAAACGTACGGTGTATTCTGAAAAGTGGTGAAATGTTCCCTCCCCATCACATCCTTCCTTCCGCTAACTCTGTTTTTCCTGTTTGCTGATAGTTGGCTTTTAGTTTACTGGGCAACCATCCCACGTTTTAATTTTGGAAAGCATTAGRAGCAAGGTTAAGTGAGGAAGGTCTAGGCTCTGCATGAGTGTTTAGCAATCTGTATCAAACTAAGTCTGTGCCCTTTCCCCTCTTGCAGTGACTTTTATTGTACGAGAGCTTAAGCAGTAGTGGTGGAGGCGGGAATAATCACTTAGCAARGGCATGCTTGTCTTTAGAAATACTGTAAGATGTGAGTCTGCACTTGAAATTTTGGTTCGTTACCTCGGTGCAGTCGATGTTATTAAGACGTAGACACACGATCTGAGTTACTTGAGCTACCTGTTACCAGGTGTGAAAATGAAGAGTTACTAGAGAAAAATCAATAGATGTCGACTTGAAATGAAGATATAACTGCTCCTCGGATAAACATGATTTACCAGACACCCACTTAGGGGCAAAGGGAGGGAATGGAATGGCTCTTGGCCACTGGAGCTGTGCAAGTATTGACCCTAATTTGAGAGCAAGTACTTATTCTAACATGTGGGCCTGTTCTATGTTAATGAACATAAACATGAGCACTGCTTTGGATGAACTCTACAGGGAGCAGTGGATCGTTCAGGAGATCAAGTACGGCCTTCTCCCAGCTGAATTTTTGGCTTTATTCTTTCCCAGGCTTGTGCAAGAACCAAGTGAATGCTTCAGGGAGAAGCCTTAGTTATTAGTCATTGGACTTCATTTGTGAAAGTGAGACCGAAACACAGTGTTTTTTCTAGGAGCAGAAACTTTTGTAGGAGTTTGTAGGAGCAGAAACTGAATCATGAATTATAGGGTGTTCCAGTCGAGTAAATATTTAGTTTAAGCCGTGTAGGATGCTTGTATGGGTGCTGAAGAAATGTTAATTGTGGAAGTGTAAGGCTGTGACAAAGTCTGAGGTTATTGTTTTGCCCTGTGCTCTGCAAATATAAGGACCATGTGTTGAGGTATCTGACTGCTGTGTCAGTGCTTGCCATCAAATCAAGAAGTTCTGAAACTACAGTTGGATACACTGATAACAAATCATCCTCTTTCACTGTATTATTGGAGCTTAAAAGTCTGTTACTGAATTGCAAGATACCTTACCTTCAAGGGACTATCACCCTGGAGATATTTTACTGCAGAATCATGAAAAAGAATGGAAAAGTCATTCCAGTATATTGTACCACTTCTGGAACACAGAAATCTGGCTGATCCGAGTGTGGTGCTGCGTAATGCAAGGTAATTGTTTTCTACCTGCCAGCACAGAAATCAACTCRGTGATTTGTTTTAGCAGGCAATTTTCTCTAGAACACCCAGTGCTGCATTTTTTGACTATAAGGATGAGAGTAAGGAGGTCTGAGTCATGGCTATAAATCTCTCTAAAGAACAAATTCTCAAATGTGAACTTAAGGCGAGTGCTTTTAATGGCTGAAGTGACTTTTTAACGACTGAAGTGTTGAAGGTGTAATTTGGTTTAGTCTAGATTTAATTGTGCCAGTGAAATTCACATTGATTAGAAAACAAAGCTCCTTCTACTGACATATTTGCAGGAGTGAAAAGTCATGTCCAAAACCTTTTGCCAGTATGACCACACTTGTGTCAGACTATTCTTTAATTTGTTCATTGGTGGCAGGATGACCTGGCCTAAGAATGCTTTTTGCTGTTGTTTTCTACATTTTATGTGGGAGAAATAGAGGATGTGGCTGTAAAGAAATGCATCTGGTTAAGCATAAAATTCCAGTTTGTATCCTTAAGTAATTGTGCCAGGATGTAATTTTCTTTTGCTGGAAGAATGAGTCTAACAGAACTGAAAATGTGTCGTGAAATAATTATGCTTTAGAAGCAGAGATTCTTTAGCATTGTCTCTTCCTAGTTGCTCGATGCAAGAAAGCCAGGAGTGCCATGATAACTTACTGATTTCTAAATGCTCAAAATGAACTTTTTGGTACTGTCATTATAAGCAGTTCAAAGCAATGGGGGATGGGGGACCCAAACCTTTCAGACTCTTATATTCTAGATGGAAGGGATTGGACAAAAAATGCAGTCTTAACACAGAGTCAGTCATGCTGCAGTCAAATGATTTGTTGACTGTTACTGTGCTAAGTGCTGACCAAAACAGATGTCATGTGTGGTTGTCTAGAGACAGGAAAGCACATCTTTGTGGACTCCAGAACCAGTGCCTCCAACGCTTCAAACTCTTCCTTCATGCTGAAATTGATAAGCTTTTGCTATCAATTCCAGCATTAGAGAGACTGAAGCTTTTAATGAACTGTGAGATAGTGTTTGAAGACCTGCAAACTTGAACTGCATGTACTGTTGTACAAACAGCTGTACTGATGCACAGTTTGTAGTGAGTGATTAGGAGTTGTAAGGAAAAAAAAGAACCCATACTTTTTTAAAAACAAATGATTTCCAGTCAGTCTGTGGTTCAGGCAGTCAGTCAGATCCATGTCCATAGACTGAAGCACCCCTCTTGTCTAGATGGCTAACCAGGACATGAATAAACTATAGGTATAATTGGTTTTTGGTTTTGGGTGGAACAGAGGAGGATCCCTCGGAAATAATAGCTAGAACCATTTCAGAAAATGGCAAAGATGTCTCCTACTACTTTATTGTGATAAAGATGGATGACAGAAGAAAAGCAAACAAAACCCAACGTGGATTCCAGTGTAGTAGGTGAGTACTAAGTCATATGTGTAACAGCTTGGCACTTCTGTGACTTGGCTGATTGTAAAGTATTTCAACAGCTCGTTCCCAAGTGGTTGACTGTGCACCAACCRCAGGGAAAACACTCATCAACCGGTTGCATCTCTGCCACCGGTACTTGCCAGTTGTAAGCTAAAAAGTTTGGTCTGCTCCTGTTGCTAATTTCCACTGGCCTGATTGATGATCAGTTGCAAGAAGCTTTCTTCTGAAGATCATCTATGGCTTACTTCCAAATTGTAGGGGGAAAACAATACGTGATGTTTAGACTGTACATAAGGCAGTCCTATAATGGGACCAYGGATCACCTCCATATCTGCTTTTTTCCCCAGGAAACTGTTCAACTCTTGGACCTGTATTATTGACACCTTGATGTAAGCAATTTTCTGCTCACTGGAGATAGCCTGGGTAATGGAGGAAAAAAGCTAGATGTTATAGATACTAGGGGATACACTGGGAGCTGTACRTGGAGTTAGGTCTTTTCCATCAGAAGTTTTAGTTCCAGTTCAGTGTCGGTCAATCACGTTTCAGTATGTCCTGTGTAGTGATGTCCAAGGTGGGTTTCCAAGATGAGCTGCTCAAAGACTTTGGATGTATTGCGTGGGAGGGGGTTAGATATGCTCAGGTGAATATGGACGTAGTGGTAGGAAGGGAAGGGGTAAACTCTGCCACTGTGCACAGCTGTGAATAGCGTTAGACCAAAGTCCAGGTGACCCAATATCTTCTATATCTTTCAGTTCATAGACATCTCTTGTCAGATGGTGAAAGTTTGCGTGGAAAGGAGCAGCAATGATCTTTCAGCCACAGAAGTCAGAAGCAGGTGTTTAGGGCAGAGCAAACCAGAGCAAATATTTAGTGAAATTTCCCAAGGACACTCTGTAGCCTCCATTTGCTTTCAGCCTGGGATTCATAAAGAACCAGTTGGAGTTTGATGGATTTCTAGGAGCCCAAGAGCAACGCTTAGCAAACATGGCTCCTGTGGCTTCCATACTAGCTTAACTCTGGGAGCAGTTTAGCTCACATAGTGCGGGACGGAGGTTTGAGATGATAAGGGCAAGGGATCTGAACTGGTTCCATGATGAGCCACACAAGGCTTCCTTGCATTCTGAACTTCAGCAAGCTGCAGAACATCATATTTGTTTATACTCAGTACTGATACAGACTTGTCAGACCAGATGCATGTTGGTTTCATGAAATGCATGTTGGCATTTCCAGTAGCCAGGTAAAACTATCATGTGGCCAGGATATGTTTTCTCCCATCCCACCACTGCTCAAACAATGGGTTATCCCTGTCCTAAACCTGTTTGGCAGGGAAGGGTCCTTTGTTTTGAATWCCGAAGATGAAAATCTTATTTAGGAATCGAAAACTTCTGTCAGCCAAACAAAGTTCTGGAGCAGACCCCTAAGTGGTAGGAAGAAAATCCCCTAAAATCTACTTTGAACATGAAACCACCCTGTAATGTTTACCTTCCATAAACTGGTTGCCTGTAACAAAGGGATTGACTTCAAAGACTGTGAAGGTTCTTTTTAGGTTTATACTCTTACTCCGTGGTCCTTCCTGTAAAGAAATGTGAAGTTGCTGGTGGGATCTGAATATCTCATTGATGACCATAGAAGTGAAGATTCTATCCATTCTGTAAAATTTCTTGTGCAAGAAATAGTTCCACTGAACTAAAGAAATGATATATACTAAACATTTAACAGTCTTTGAGCTTCTGAGATTTTAGTAATTACACAAGCTTAATGTACATGCTTCAGAAACTGGCATTGCTACCCTGTTTGAACCCAGGATGCAAAGGAATGGAAGTCATGAGTGAAGTGAACTTTAAAGCAAAAGATGTTTTTCTCTTTTGAAAGTACTTCTGGAAAGAACTTCCCAGGAAAAAAAGGAAAAGTACTTCTGGATTGCAGGTACTTCTGGATTCCAATAACAAATAAAACCACATTTTCAGCAGTTGGAAGTGACAATCCAGTGTGATCCAGTACCTTGGGTATATGTTTAGATACTTGAGGTGATCCAAGTGAGTAGAGGTAAAGCAAGATGAGAAGAGTATGGGTGAATTACAACAAGGTTAAAATTTCATAGTTACTTTCTTTAAAGATGTATGCAACAACTTGGGTAACATGGCAGAAATGGGTGATTCAAAGTGCGCTGGCAAATGAGTTTGAGAGGTCTTGTATGTGGGAGAAATGAAGAAAGCTACTGTACGGGCTCAGGGCTGCGCATGAACTACTTTTTCAACTAAAACAGTGTGAAAAAAGCATCTTTTTTTGAAATAGTTTTATATAGCTATTGTTTTACATTCCACTGAGTAATATGAAAACAAGACTGACTCTTAAATATTTTACTTCCTCTTTCCTAGTAAATATGCTGGGGGAAATCAGAATAGCAGACGGAAAGTGTCGTATTTGAATATTGCTTTCACTTCTCTTGGACATGCACTGTCTTTAAACGCTGAGTGGGGAGGGAAGTGCTGCTCCAGTAAAACACCACAATGTGAGTGTTGACCTAGTCATCTTATACAGTTGTATCCATGTCCAGCTGTATCAATGTCTAGTGTTTGTCCGAGAGAATTCGGAGGAAATAGTTGTTAAAGTTACTGTAAAACTGTAATTGTAGCCCAAAAGGTTGGCTGTTAATCTGGGGCTGGATTTTTGCTCTCTACAATGTACTACTTTTTTTTCTAAGGAATGCAAGTGTGTTTTGCAGACTGGACGATCTGTCGATAAGTTAGAGAGAGACTGTTCTGTCAGAAAGCTGTAGTACATCGGTTTTGATGCTTTATTCGGGAGATTTGTGGGGGGGTTGGCAATATTCTTAACTGAGTGAAGGAAAGGTCTTGGTAGCTGGTAACTAAAGACTCATTCCTTATTTATGAAGAGAGGCTTGCTGGTCTGCCCTTGGTTTGTCATCCAGTAACATGATAAACATTAATATGCTTCAGGTTATTAATCAGCGTATGCTGTTTGCTTGTGCATCTTGATGCATACTTAAAATCAAGTGGTTCTTTAAGGTCAAAATGCCTTTGCTTTGATTTTGTTGACGCTTTCTTCCATAAGGCCTTGTTTACTTTGGGTCCTTCTTTCTGAGCATTATCTTGTTTTCCATTGCTTAATTGGTATTCCCAGGTCATTCCCACAGCTAATACGGACTAATGCTCTCTTGCCCAAGGTGATGTTAAGAGGCTTGAGAGACTTCTCTGCACTGCTACGGTGCGTTATTAATGAGGTGGGTCTTGCGCCCCGATGTTCTCTTTTCTACCCCATGGCATAGTTCCCATGTTGTGTCAAAGAAGCAGTTACAGGTTTGGTCTTTCATCTTGCGAGTGAGTAAATATTTATTCAAACTCAAGAAAACATCAGTAAGGGAAGATGGTATTTCTAGCTGCTGCTTCTTAAAGGTCTTGGTTAAAGATGGAAAGACTGTATATCTAGTTCGTTGTTATTTGTATCTTACATAAACACCTAGCAAGAGGAGCTTTGTCTGGGCAGCGGTCAGTGCTTGTAAGATTTTCTTAACCCCAGTTTAGAGCAATTTTTTTAGGGTGTGCTGACAGTTTTTATTCTTCAGAGTTGTGGTGTTTGCCAGCTTGCTTGGTCTGTCACTCTTGATGTTGTAGTGACCATAACCAAACACAGCTGTTGAAACAATACACAGAAAGTACTTCATTTGCCTAAGTCCCTGCATGACTTTGCTTTTTAACCCTTCCTGCTAACATTACATTTAAGTAAATTCTATGTTTTGAGTCTTGTTTTGTCACACCTAACCAGCTATCCTGTTTTATCCTAAGACTAAATACCCGTGTCTTCTGTACCTGTCTCTACCTTATGTTTTAAATAACAGGCTCTTTCAGTCTTTCTGCAGAGATGAGCACAAATTTTGGATGTGGAAAGAAGGACAAGGATGCAGAAAACTAGTGAAGAGTGTGAACACTGTGGGCTTGCATTGAATATCAGTTCTGGTCTTGGTTGTCTCATTGGTTCTGAGTTCTAAAAAAGTGGTGTAGATTTTCTATGTGTGATTATGGTGTACAAAGAGAAGATTTCTTGCACCTGCTGAACAGTTACCAGCTGTTTACATCATTGCTCTGAGGTAGAAGTTGAGTTCTGAGTTGCTCCCCAGTGTAAATTCAGTTATTTAATGAGGAAAGAGTTTAGTGGGCTAGCTAGTAAGAGAGGGTGCAAGGGAGGATAGACCAAGGGACGTAGCTACCTTTTAAGAGTAATATATAGCTGTCTTAATTTTTTTCAGTTATTATGTAATTAGCTATCTTAATTATTTTCTGATACTACTGTTGCTGTTTTAATTAGCATTAAAGAAGCAGGTTGTGCCATAGACTGACATGTTGTTAGATACAACATTGACTTCACACACGTTGCATTCTTTAACTCTGGGTTGAGCTAGTGAAGGGCTCTTTTGCATTCAAGTAGCTGGAGAATAATTATACTTCTGCATGGGCCATGTCAAATATAGAGATGTTCCTTGTTCTTCCTCTTTCACTTTCTCCCTATATGAATTAAGGACAACTTGATGCCTTTTGGACAATATCTTCCATTTGCTGACTGTCCTTGTTGAAAGTCTCAGTGCAGTACAGAAGCAGGAGTAGTTGTGGCGGAGTATGGATGATTAGAAACCTGTATTGAGCCTTAATGTGTTGAAGTGAAAGCTTCATAGGTGTTTTCTGTCTAAAGCGAACCTTTCAAAAGCCTTTCAGATGCCTGTAAGTGTAAAGGAAAGGAAGCCCCTTGATTTAAGGAACTGTAAACTAAAATCCACAATTGCATGTCTGTGAAAACTTTGAGCCTATGTTGATGAAGGAGTTTTTGCTTTTTTTGTGGTCATTTAGTCTGGGTAGATCACACTGCACAGATTCAATGTGTCTCATTCCTTGCATCAAACTTTAGGAATGGGAGGGAAGGAAGTGTTGTGTGTGTGTGTATATTGCATTTTCACAGGAAAAAATGCAGTTAAATTCCTACCATGCATCTTTGAACTGGAGTTGGCCTCAGGTATGATTCATAGCAGGCATAACTTTTTAAAGACTGTTGCCAGAAAGTAGCTAAGTCTTAGAAAGGGAAATGAGTTACTGAACTGCTGTTAAATCCTGTCACTTGACATGAGGAAATTGAGATACGAAGGGGGTGCAATTACAAGGAGATCCACAAGCGATTCATTGAACTAATGATGGTTGTGTAGCTCTGAGGGCCTTGCTATCTTCAAGTGTGTGCTGGAAGGACATTAAAATAGAATTCCAAAAATTCCTTATGGTGCGTCCTACAAAATTGTATATCAAATGCTTCTGCTTTGCTTCTGAAGTAGATCTGAAATCACGTGTGATTCTCTTGACTCTGAGCTGTTGAAAGCTGAACTGTGGAAAACTGTTTAATTACAAAACTTATAAATAAATCTTCCTAGCAAGCATGTAAATTGGAGTACAAGCATTTTCTTGTCCTTCCTGTTGTTTTAAGTAACAACACATCTGAATAGTATCTAAACTTCCCACTGTACATTCCTTTGATATTAAAAGCTTTGTGTACTGCAGCAGACTTGACCCAAACCTTCTGTGAGGTACCTTTTTTTTTTTGTAGTGGAGTGTATCAAATTGGAAAACAAGGCAGCTTGAAAACTTAAATAAAATTGAATTAAGTATGAATTCTTGTCTACCATTTGAGTTCCAAGAACYCGGATCACATGATTGCTACTTAATGTTCAAACTCGTATGGATAGGTGAAAGCAAGTAGTTAGTGAAAATCTGAGGAAGTAGGAATAGAACAGTGCTGTGATAATAAATCATGCTCATGTTGGCTGAATACATATATGAATCAGTTCATATTATGATAGATTTTTTTTTCTTAGAGCTAGAGCTTTTATGCTTTTTAAGAAAAAAGAAAAACCTCAACCTGACTGCTGTGAGCTACATAGCACACAGAGCCCTGTGTTTTTCTGTGACTTAACTATGATAAGTATTCAGAGACCCAAACAGCTGACCTTGCAAGCTCAGTTTTGTTACGTTCAAAACAACTGGATTTGCTGTAGTAACATTTGTGTTGCTAACTAATCTTTGCACCCTGCTTTAATGCTAAAATAGTTGAAAGGATTTTGCTTAAATTCTTCCAGAGCTACTGTGGGTCATAAAGCAAGCAAGCTAGGAAACTCACGTGAAAGCCAGGTAAAACCAGAATACGTGCCAGCTTGTACAGAGGTCAGAGCTGATCCTGACCTGAAAAGAATTTATGGAATATTCTCCCTCGAAACAATCAGGAGGAGGGCAGCAGTCTGAAAATCAGAGATGGTGTCCAGAGATGAAGACTATGTCTTGGTGTTTATGTTAAAAACCACCTGATAGGTAGGATGCTCCATTAAAGGCTAAACAAGGAGAATTGGTCCTGAAATTGTAGCCAGTGTTGAAAGTCCTGTACAGTATGTCTTCTGGAGAAAAAATGATTGCTTTTCAGGTAATTAGGCCTCTGTGAGAACCTTGAGCGGTGATTTGCTTTTGGCAACTTTGGGCTTTTTAAGTAATTCCTGTCAATTTTGACTTTGCTTGTACAAGATGGTTTTCCAGCTTTCTTACACTGGTTTAACCCTTGTATTTACACTTCAGGCAAAAGTAAGGTTGTGGTTTGTATTTTTTTTTTTTTCCCCCCTCCCCCTTTTTCCCCCCCCCTACTTGTGCTTTGTTGAATCAGAAACGCTCTCTTGAACCTGTACGATGCTTTGCACTTTACATGGGTTATATGGGATGTCACCAGGAATGCGGGGGGGGGGGGGTGGGATAGGGGGTAAAAAAGCCTTTTTCCAATCCAGCCACAGATTTATGAAAACTTCTTCCTGGCCAATTGAATTTCAACTTCATTCTGGAAAATGTATTCAAATGTACCAAGTTCTTTAAAAATTAGACTATTCCAACAGAATTTCTGAAACTTGCTCATGGGCATGGATGCAGTAGGCCCACTGTCATTCTTTTATTAACATCTGGAAGAGTTTTCAGCCTAAACCTCCTTTCACAGAGGGGGCTATTTGACAGCATCTTGGATGGCTGTTGCTGGAAGAAACTAAACTGCCTGCCTTGCTTAAGTTTAGATGCTCCTTTGACACCTTTGCAAATTGATTTGACGTGTGACAAGTGCTAGTGTTTCTGCTGGGAGCAAGAATTCATGAATAGTTTTGCTGAAAGAGCCAGTGCTAAAGAGGGCAGACCATGCAACTGGGAGAGAGGGCAGGAGGAGGCAGATGTGGGACAGAAAGAAGACAGACCTCCCCCTTTTCCCAGCAGTGAGCCATTAGATCATCTCAGCTGCTAATAAAATGATGGGCTCCGTGTGATAAAGAATAAGGCTTAGCTGTTGCCCATATTAATGACCTGAGCTTCACAATTCATACTTGGAGCCTGAGCTAGTAAGTGTGGTAGATCAGTAGCGAAGATAGAAAAATGGTGTTTGGCTGTGTTCTCATCCAGCTTGGATATACTTACTTTATTATTTTTTTTCCCAGGGTCATCAGATTCTTTTAAGAGAATAATAAAGTGGTTAAGATGGAAGAGGAGTCAGAACTCTGCGTGCTTGTTTTTGCTACCCATTATGTGACCTTGGCCAAATAATTATGAAATTCCATGAATACTTTAGGCTGTTGTAGGTAGTCACTGTTCTCCTCGTGGTTCCACGAACAGTCCAGACCTGTTAACAACAGTGCACTTCTCTCTCTTGTTTTGACTCACTCCCTTTTCTTCCCTTCCTCCCCACCCCCATCTCTGCAGTGATTTTTATTAATGGTACCAGATTGTTAGACTTAACCCAACAAAAAAACAAGTGAATAGCTTTGTCACTTCAGTTTCTCGGGCCCAGAGGGAAGCAGAGTGTGGTGTCTGGATCAGTTTAAGCCATCAAGAAACTGCAGTGTTAAAAAAAAAAACCTCTGCTGCCTTCTACTCCTGCCTGCTCTGCCCTGCTTTTGTGGCGGGCACATCTGTGTGGCTGTAGTGAGCTGAATTGGAGGAACTTACACGTAAAATTAACTTCTTTTTTTGCCAGTTGTAGCTTGGATAAGTTCTCTGACCCTCACCATGAGGCTGCACAAATGCACAAGAAAACATTGTGTGGGATGGGAACAAGTGTCTAGTTGCAGAAGGTGGTATTTTAGGCAGAGGTAGTGAAAGATGATGGTATCTTAGTGTTGAGGGAAATAAAGCATTGAAGGGACTGGACAGTTTCAGTCCTTTAAACCTCGGAAGACTTGGTAGACTGAAGAGTTCTGGGATCATCTGATGAAAAAGCAAAGTATTGTTTAATACTAATCAAGGATGTTGATCAAAATACTTTATTCTATAGCAGCCTGACTTGTTTATGGCCTGCAGTAAATCTGGAGAGGTTCCCAGAAAGTCATTGAATGGGAAAACTAGATACATTAAACAACTGATAATAGTTCTTCAGAATGATGAAAACTGAGTGCCTTTCTTAAATAAGAGACCCCTGGCTTTTGAGAGAACCTGGTCATTGCTGAGCGTGGATGGTCTCGCTGCACTCCATAGCAGCTCTGTCAAGATGCTACTGTTGAATTCCGGGAAGCCAGCTGTGTGGCTCTGCAGGCATGAGAGGTGAAACCTGATGGTAGGCTCTGCTCTTCTGATCTCATCTAAGGCTTTTGTGATCAGCTTTTCTATATATCTTTGGGATAGCTGTATGCTTATAACCTGTGATATCTTCACCTCCAGCAAAGTTTTTAAAATATAGGCTGCTACTCAGGATTTCTTCTAAGGGAAAATTAGTGGATCTCTTCTGGTTCATATTAATTTATTTTCAAGGTAGAAGGAAGCACTAATTTCTTTGACGTAGGTCAGCATAGAGTTGCTATGTAGCAGTTGCTTTTACTCAATTGCAACTTAGACTGGCAATTAAATCAAGTGATAACAAGGCCTACCATGTAATGTCACTGCTCCATTGTCTTTCTTGGGAAGTGCAAAGGACTAGGACAATTGTGGTAATCAGAATAACTTGTGTGTCACAAACCCAGTAGAATGAGCTGTTAAACCTGCTCTACTAGTCTGCTAAGCAGTGATCCAGATACACCATCGTTGAGGCTGCCTGCACTAAATTCAGAGCTGTTGGAAAAGTTAAATACCCTTTTTAATGATATCAGTTCTGCTTGTCAGAGCTTACATCAATCAGTGCTCTGCTGAAAAAGAACTTTTTTTGCAGTAGGATATCTTACTAAGATGCCTGGTGTAGTGTCTGAAATCTTCAGTACTGTGTTGCTGATAGACTGTCAACTGTTTGAGGAGATAGCGCTGAGAATTATCTATACTCATCTGCATATTTTGCTTATCTTTTTTATGAAAGCAGATCCTGCACTATCAGCTTGCAAACACAGCTGGCCTCTTTTAAGTTATGTGACTCATGAGGCTGCCATAGCACTTAGGTTTTTTAGCACTTGTATTTTGATTTTTAAACTGGGCTTTTTGGAATGGCTGTTCTAGTTGCACAGCATCTCATCTGTGGGGATCCCTCCTTGTGATGAAGATAGCTAAAACTCACCTCTGATGAGAAGTGACTATTTTTTCCCACTTCATCTAAAAGAAAAAGGAAATGAAAGAACTCGGGATTTTTGCAGCGACTGTATTCAGTGTAAAGTGTAATGGGTCACTTCTCCATAAAGAGTTGCTTTTGCAGTTTGAAATGCGCTGATGCCTCATGGTGAACCTCTTTTCACTTTGCTTGTAGAAGTGCCAGGCTGTATGCAGCTCCGCACGTATTTTAAGCTGGCGGTTTCATTTACACGGTCCTGTCTGCCTTTCGCTGCTTGTTGCTGCGCTGTCCCCTCTTTCATCAGCACAGCTGCTCATACAGCCATATTGTGAACCGTATTGAGGAACTGATCTGGTGAAACTAACCCAGCAAAAGAGAGAGGTGGTTAGTTTTCACCCGGATCGGTTCCCCAGTGTGATTCACCGAGCAGCTGCACAAGTGCTTATTTACGGTGGTACAAATGAGGAGGGCGATGCAGCAGTGCGAATAAGCAGCGGGGGTTGGCAGTGGGGTGATTTGGCTGATGCCGGTGATAGCTGAACTACAACACAGTGGGTTTTTTGTTTTGTGTGTTCTAACATCTCGAGCAAAAATGATATGAAACGCATGGGAGGTAACACTTAATAGAGAGTTGAAAATTCCCTCAAAACAATACTTATTGTTTGTCACAGAACAGCTGCAAGCCCTTGATGAAGAATTTTAGAGCCTATTTGAATTGTCTTTTGGATATGTCTTCGTAGCTGATGGTCTCCTGGCTAAAGCTAATTATCTTTGGTCAGGAGAGGTTAATTAACTCCGAATGCTGCCTCTGTAGAGTTCTGAGGAAATCTGAATAATGCGATATAATATCAGCGACAATGTAGTGGGCAAACTGGAAGGTTTATTTTCAGGATCCAAGTCCCTCTGTCATCGTGACCTCATACTAAAGAATGTGAACACGAAAATTGTCCGTGTAATTGGAAACTTGTTCCCTATCAGCTAGGCTAAATGGACAAGTAATGGGACAGGAGGGAGGAGGAGAGTGATGACTAAGTTGGTGATTTAAATAGAAATTCATTACCTGTTGCATGTTGAGTCCTGAACTGTCTTGTGGTCTCACAGCCCCAAATTTAATGTTCCTCTTCCAACTGGTTTGGGAGAAGTGAGACTTTAGACTTTGGGATAAATTCCAGACTTTGAAGGGTGCAAAGAATTCCCAAGCCACAGAGATAAGGACTCCGCTCTTGACCAGAGATGCAGCTGTACGTTATGACACTACAGCTTTTTCCAAACCTCATTGCATGTAGTGAAAGACGAGAAACCTGTTTGGCTTTGCTTGAGGGCTACTTCATTGTAACATGCTACTTAAACCAGTCACACAATTAGTTTGCAATCCTAAAAAGACCAGGAGAAAGTTGCCCTCTCTGTTAGATGTTATGTGGGCTATTCTTYTTGGGTTGTAAGGGATTTAATCAAAAATGAAGGGGGAAATGAGCATTGTAGATGATTGATTTGTATGCTACTGAAGTTAATTAAGGGAGAGATATGGCACATAAAACCCTTAAATCATTTTTATAGGGAGTGCAATGTATGTTCAAAGACATTTCTGAAGGAGTGTTTTAAGTTGCTCATGAAAATGGCCAGCAAAACCACACAGCTTTAAGGTTAGATTTGAAACGATGTACAAGGTCCGTATAGTTTTTTTTTAAGTGAGACTTAATCTTTCTGTTGACATTTTTGATACCAATTTCTAACAAAATAAGACCATGTAGTTCTGCAATTAAGCAGCTCAGAAGGTTATTATTGTATTTTTTTAATTTTGTATTGCATGTATATGCTAGAGGTATCTGGGCATCCCATCTTGGGCTCTGTTTTTAGTCTAACTCATAAATAGACTTCACAGGAATGAATCTACCGGTGGTTTTGAGTCTGTCACGTGAACAGAAATTTAACACTCTTCTTACCTATTTCCAGGAAGGAAAACTAATGTATCACTTACTTTATATCACTTAATATCACTTACCATATTGTGATTCCAAAACAGATGATGGCCTTTCAACTCTTGTTAAAAAGCTTTCAGGACAAGCTGCAAACAGAAAAGTTGTCTTCTGGTTTCGAAAGCATTTTAAATCCGCTTTTGGTCAACGTGAGAGTGTGTCTTTTAAGGTGGATCCAGACTTACAAATTAACAAGCTTTTGGGGAAAAGTAGTATGCTGTAAAATGAAATYTGTGGTAAAAAGAGGCACTAAACCAGTTGTTTGAGGCTTGTAGGTGGTTTGTGGTGATCCAAAAAGGATAGGGAGCCATTTGTCAACACCCCCGTGGCAGATGGGCGAGACACTGGTGGGTTGAGAGATTGATTGGGAGAATATGATACTGAAGGATTTGGTGAGAACTTTATATATTTGAAGTGGCAGTTTGCCGAGTGCTAAGTTCATGGTAGTCTGTTTTAGAGCATGCAGGGGTTTTCAAAGTTAAAATAAGAACCACAGTGAAGCAATGATTTAAGAGTGACTGGGCAGTCCTACAAAATTGCTTTGTTAACTAGTTAAATTTAACAATAAGCTAGCAATGTTAAATATTTGTCAAAGACGAAGGGYGTAGTATGCTTTGAAGCTGAGGATTTTAGCCACAACTATTAAAGCTATTTGGCACTTGGGGGGTGGGGATTGATTCAATCTGGTGATTTTCATTCGAGATACAGTATTGTAGCAAACTAACATAGTGTTGGAGTTGGATGAAGTCACTTAAACTAAAGGTTTTAGTGACATATTCCGGTGTATTCAATCCAAGAGAAAAGGACTCGGTTATCCAAGCAGAAGGGAGCTGACTGACATCACAAATCTGACTGTGCCCTTAATTTTCCCTGAAAATCTGGTTATGTCTTTCTGTTGTATTTTACTTTTATTTAAGGTTGTTACAGCAGTTTCCAGGTTTACTGTGAATTCAGGGAGCTTTGTTCAGCCAGCTACTTATGGCTCTGGATTAGGTGGTGGTTTATGTTGGAGCTCTTTGTCCACTAGTGCTTGTTGAAAATAGGTTTGGCTAGGAAGCGTTTCCAATGGGATGATGCAGAACACCTGGGTGACATTGCTGCTGTTTGATGCTAATAGTGTCACATATTTGCTTGAAACTGCTCGAATAGTTGGGGTGATTTAGACATGTGGAATAAAAATTACGTATAGGACATGAGTAAGAATAGCTTGTCTTGTATATCAGAGTTGCTTAATCTGAGCTCATAGGTGCTAGTTGTTGCTTGTCCAGTCAGTTTCCTACGGCTTTGCTGAATGCTTGTTGTTCGCACTAGCTTTCAGCCAAAGAAAATTGAGTGTTTGGTGGCATTTTTTTTTTTACAACAGTGCTTTGGAAATCATTAAAATGCTTTAATACAAAAAAAAATGAAAGGGTTCAACTTCAATCTAAGACAGTTCTTTAACTATTTAGGTTTTTTCTTATTTTTAGCGCCGGCTTCGTCATCTTMGGAACATTGCTGCACGTAACATTGTCAATAAGAATGGTTATCGCCTCTTGGATACGTACTTCACTCTTCACTTGTGTGATAACACCAAGATATACAAAGGTAAACCGGGCTTGCTATCAACTTTTTTGCTAGTTAATCTTTGACTTCTTATGTTATGAATTCTCTGTCCTTTTTTTGCCTTGACAACCTGCTGCCATTATTTGCATCAYGTATACGAACAGTGGAAAAGAGCTCTTTAGCTTCCTGAACTTTGTAAAAGCTTTCAGTGTTAGCAGGCAAGCAAGCAAAACAGATGACAGATTTGGTAGCGTCTCTTACATCAGCCTATTTTTGTTGTTGCTCTCCTCTCCCCCCACTGATAATTTATGAAACTTGGGAACTTCCAAGAGCACAGAAAAATTAAAGCTTTTGGAGCCTTAGTTGCTTTGTGTGTGGGAGAGTGTTCCACTCTGTGCATACCAGTTATTTTTCGGAGCATAAAACAGCACTTACTATTATCAAAGTTTTCCAAAAATAGAATTGTCAGCCAATGACATGAAGCATCCAGGCATCTGTTCTGCTTTTGATAACTGTGTTTGAGTGTTAGATCTCATTTCTCTTTAATGCTTTGCTTTCCACTACAATGAATAGTTCTTCATTGTGGAGAGATGTTGTTAAAAATGTATTTTTATGCTCCTTTTGATACGATCGACAGTTGGAGCTTTGCAGGCAAATTTTGTTTTTTCTCTTAATTTTTATTTTCGGTTAGTGTAGTTGAACCTTGCTTTTTTTTTTAAGGTTGCTGTTTTAGAAGGATGAGAACACATAACTTGAGCTTGCTATCTGGACTTTCTTGTGGTGGTTGGTTGAACCTGTAACTAATCACTGTTTCTACAGTGTTTGGTGTACGGGACTGTTCTGCACTCCATCAAAGCTTTATCCTTGGACTCCAGTGGACTGAGGGATGTTGTACAAAATCTGTATTCCAGACTCCAGAGCTGTCTACCTAAAGACTTTAAGCTCTTATTTTGGCTGGGAAAGGCAAGGTCCATGTGTCAGCAGTTGCTTATTTCCATTTAAATACAGGGTTCTTGGCACCTCCCTGAGGTAATTTGGCTGTTCGCTTTCTAAGCATCTGGAACAGGTCGCCCTTGCTCTTCAGGAAAGCAGTGCAATTAGTTTATCCGTGCTGCACTCCTCCAGGAAGATGTTGTATGACAAACTAGTCACTTTGCAAATGTCATCCAAATATTGTAAAGTACTGGGGCACGTTCTTTCCCCAGAAACCAAAGCCTCAGTAAATCTTGAGGATTATCTTGGGTATAAAGATGAAATGCTAAATTTAAATAATGACTTCTAATAATTAAGTGTGAATGAGTACTGTTAGTCAAAAGCATGACTGCATTTTAAAGTCTTTCTCATGAATCTGTTACTAATAAACTAGACCCACTAGCATTTGTCTTTCATGAGTGTTACTTACTTTAGCTTTTTGTATTTTGAATACTGAGATTTGTATCAGTGTTTAAGCTAATCTAAAGGTGGTTTTTTTACTCATTTTTCTTTAGAATTTTATAAGAGTGAGGTGATCAAGAATTCTCTGGTAAGTTACTTTAATATGGAAAAACTTTCTTTTTAGAATTGTGTTATTACTGCAGTATATTGATTTCTCTGCTGAATACCATAACTGTTAAAGGTGTATTTCCACTCTTCAGTTCTGTTAGGAGCATCACATTCTTCTCCTCCTTTTCAAGTTCTTTTCACAAGGGTTGGAATAGTGAGTTATTGAATAGTAGAAATGCAAGTTCATTTTAACAGTTGTGGAGCTATAATCTGTTGGTACTCCTGCAGATAGGACTAAACACTCCAAGGGTAGGGCATTTTCATGTGAAAACTGTTCAGTACTCAGGTTAAGCTTTACAACATATACACATTTTAAATATTGAGAATGCCAAATAGGCAAAGTAATGTTAGCTGGATTTTTACTGGTTTAACTTCTTTCAGTATCTGAGAATTGCATGCAACATAACCCAGGTTTGTTTACAGTTCATCTTTTTTTTTTTTTTTTTTGCTGTTCTTGCTGGTGTTAGCAACAGAAATAGCTGCTTTTATTTAAATGTCTGCGAATTGCTTATTCAGGGAGCACTTGTATATTACTTTGCTGGGTGTACAGATTCATTAGAAGCTCATGCTGTGCAGTTTAGCAAMCTTGGTGTAGAAGCAGAGGCCCTGCTTGCAACAGCCCGAATAAAGGGAGAGTCAAACAGTGTTGCAGAATATACCACTGATTTCTTTGAACATCTTTTTGTTGTATAGGTGAACAGTAAGGATCATGTACCTGCATATATAAACATGTATATTCTTTGAAGAGCTAAAAGCTTTAAGAAACTGAAGTTTGAAAACGTCTTAGAGTTTCTAAATTTTTCAGATCAGTGAAGGGACCAGTACTGAACCGTTTATTACAACTGGGAAGGGGTAGATCTCTTTTGTGGGAGTAGGATGTTGCAAGTGTTGGGTAAGGGAGTTTGAAAACCTGCTAAACAGACTTTTCAATGTCTGCATTAACAAGGTAGAACTGCACCATTTATAGCACACTGGGCTGTAAATGGGTTGAAAACCTCCTGAATGGAGGAAAAGCTGTCTACATCCACAAGGCTGTTAACTTGTCCAAGAGACAAGTTCCTTGAGACCTTAGGATTTTGAGTTCTGCCTATTCTAAATCAGGAAAAGGAATAACAAAAAGGGAATCTAACCAAAGGAAGTATGAGATGGAATGACAAAAATCTAAATAAAAGATGTCTTGAGCAAATTCCTTACATCATCTATCGGTATTTTAATGGCCTGTTATTCATGTGCCTGAATAGCTACCAAATATCCCTTCTCCTTAGGAAAACTTGATTAATGCATTCCTTCTGTAATATTTATGGGGTGACTTTGCCCCTCCCTTCTTTTCAGGGGCATCTTATTCTAAATTGCCTAATACCAGTTCAGAGATGCTTGGCCTGTTCCAAGCTGCTTGAGCACTAGAAGGAAAGGCTTGTTCTTTCATGGGATGGTGGGTTCCTACCTTTTGTTTTGGAGGAGCTACCACTTCTGTGTGCAGCAGAGGAGGGAGATAACATGTAAAAAGCAGTTTCCCATTTCTGCATTTGGACACACTGTGATTTATGGCCTGTGGAAGTCCTAAAGTTGGTATCTGGCTCTTGGCACTAGTAGTGTTGGATTGACTTGGGTTTGGTTGCAGCTTGGGCCAATTACAACAGTTTCCATAAATCTTTAATTTAAAGGTTATCAGAGGTGAGTGCAAGTTCTTGGAATGCCTTGTGTTTGCAAATCTGAGTTCTAGTGGAATAGATGCTTGCAGTTTTGCTTAATGTGTGCTGCTTCTGTAAAGCTTGAGATGCAAGTCTGATCTCTTGGAGTGGAGAGGAGCTCTTAGTGACAACATTTGAGGATTGCCATCAGCATCAGTTGAGGAGGAGAAGAATGTGAACAAACCTGTCAATAAATTATGTAAACTTAATTATTGGGGAATAGATCAGCATTTTAAATTTAACTTTTGCAATGTAAGCTATACCCTAGTTTTCAGAAGCTGTTATAACTTGGAAAGGAATGTTACTTCCACTTTTAAAGTTCCTGATTTGGCTAACCTGAATTAGTAAATTCTAAAGTAAATTCTTCAACACCTTGTAATGGAAGGAAGCAGAGCCCACTCTGAGTTTCTGAAGTGCTTTACAGCATGTAGCTTTTAACCCAGGAATTCTCTCTAGAAAACAGAATAAGGAAGCAGCAGAGCCTGTTGGCTTCAACTCTTGTGTAAACCTTGAAATGGCTGGTGTTCATTATTGTTAAGGGTTTTTTTTTTAATCTTTGACATGGACTTTGCTACTTTCTGAGTTGTCAATTTTAGGACTACTTTCAGCTTGTTTGAGTTGTTTTTATCCCTCTTTGAATACCTACAGAATCCGACATGGAGGAGTCTGGACTTTGGAATAATGCCTGATCGTCTTGATACCTCTGTCTCTTGTTTTGTTGTGAGGATCTGGGGTGGCAAGAAGGAGCACTTTCAGCTTTTGATTGAATGGAAGGTCAATCTAGATGGGTTAAAGTACTTGGGTCAGCAGGTAATGTGAAAACAGGTTTTCTCAACTTTTTACTTACGGAAACAAAATATCTGGATGAACAAATGTATAGAATGCTAAGAAAGGAAATGAATGCATTTGAAGGGCGTATTTTGAAGTTTGATTGCAGAGATTCATGTTAGCTTACTGCAGAGCTTTAAATCTTGACTAGCCGAATATTTTAAGCTACCATTGTTCACTGAGCCTCTTAAATGATGCTGCTAGCACTTGCTGCTTTAAATTGCAATGGCTTGATTCAAGGAAATAGCAGTATAATTGTACATATAGTTAAGTGAACATAGATCATAATGTTTGTGTGTCTTACAGTTTTAATCCATTCTCATGGTAATGACATCCTATCAAAGATCTTCAGTCCAAGGCGCTTACTGTATAAGATCTGTTTAATTCTGGTATTTGTCTCTTACTAGTAGCCTTTTGAAAGAGGTGAAAAGTGAGATGTTTTCTGTATTGTGGAGCTTATAGTAAAAGTGGCTCAAAAAGAAACCCATATCGCATAAATAAAAAAACACCAAAAAATACGGTGCCTTTTGAATCAAATAGATTGTGCTAATTCCAATGGGCAGTTTTTGATTGATTAATTGATAGGATCTACTTAGAATAGATCGTAGTTTATTTCTCACTGTAAAACTAAACGATTTTTTTCTTTTTAAATTGGGATGTTTCAAAGCCTGGGAAGAAAGCTTTATAGGGAATGACTGCTCTGGCTTCACATGGTACATTGATCCTGGCCAGCATCCCCTGCACTGGTGGGCTGGGAGAGAGTCAGAGGAGCAAAAGTGAGGAAAAACTCATGGGTTGAGATGAAGACAGTTTAATAACTGAAAAAACAGTAACAAAAAAAAAAATTTAAAAAAGTGTGTGGGGGGAACAACACACAAGTGATGCAAAGGTAGTTACTCACCRCCTCCCATCAACAGACTGATGCCCTGTTTTTTACTGCTAAGCATGACGTGACGTGGTATGGACTATCCCTTCGGTCGGTTCAGGTCAGCTGTCCCAGCTGTGTCCCCTCCCAAGCTTTTGCACACCCCCAGCCTACTCGCTGCAGGGGCAGAGTGAGAAACAGAGGAGGCCTTGATGCTGTGCAAGCACTGTTCAGCAATAGCTAAAACACTGGTGTGTTACTAACACTGTTTTAGTCGCAGATCTAAACCACAGCACCATACGGACTGCTATGAAGAAAATTAATTCCATCACAGCCAAACCCAGTACCCTTCATATTGTAGCTTTCTTTCCATTTGTTTCTACTGGGCAGAAGAAATGGCTCCCTAAATAATATGCTCTAGTGCATGGTTTTATTTGAAATAATGTTCTTTACATTAATAGCAGGATATTAGCTATAATACTGAACGCTAATTTTGTGTCTACTATGACCACAAAAGCCTAATTCTGAGTATCATTTTAGGTAATATCATGTGAAAGCTAATTACTCTTGGGACTTATCTCTTTGATTAGTTTCCTGGTCTCAGTTATTTTTGTCAGCTGGAAATGCAACAACAGGAAGGATGCTCTGGCCAGTGTTTCTGGTTTCAAGGTAGAATGGCTGAACATACTCGGTGACTGTTATTAAAGCTGTGAAGCAAATGCATTTTCTATGGTTAAATTCAGTTTTCTCTGAAGTTTCATGTGCTTCTAGAATTACAGGTGCTGAAAAACTGCATTTGACCATCAAACAGAGCAATTTGTGCTCGTTTGCAGTGTAAAGTCATAGTAAGCTGACCATAAAATGATTTGTTTTCTTCTCTTCTTACAGATACACGCAAGAAACCCAAATGAGATTATTTTTGGTCTCAATGATGGTTATTACGGAGCTTCATTTGAACAGAAGGTAAGGGTAYCTCGTATTTGTTCTGGCTTGTTAGTACTGGTGACAAGCTGAAATTCRACTTCTAAACTTAAATTTTCACACTTGTATGCTCAGAACGTTAAAATGCTTTGTTTTGAGAAGAAATACTTTTTTGACATGACAGATAAGAACTGTTATCTTGCCTCTCTGTTGCATGGACATCTGAGCTGTTCTGGGAGGATGTAAAGCATAGCATTTTGAGTCCAAAAAAAGCTTGGTTACTGAAAATAAGCCTTGACTTTATTCTTTGAGGCAGACACTTCATTTAAACGTAGAACATTTTGAAAATGGTGTGGCTGTTAAGACTCATTTTCATGGCAAATATAAAAGCACATTAAGTTTTGGTTCTCACTCTGAAAACCAGAGTTTGTAGCTTTTAAATGGGAAGCTGTTTATTTGCTCTGTGTTGCAACTGTTTCACCCCATGATGTTTGGTGTGGTTTTTTTTTTTTTCTTTTCCCCCCCCCCCCCCAAAGGCTCCACTGTAGTATTTGTGCTTGTCCAGCCAATATTGTGACCAAAATTAATTATATAGCAGTGCTGATTACTACATTGATGATTAAAAAGTTTAAACTTGCCTATTGTAAATAGCACAGCTGACAGGTTTTTTTAATCCCAAATTCTTGGTGGCAGGACTGTGGTATAGATAGGTTGTATAAGGAGTCCCTGGCTGGAGAGAAAATTACTCTTGACACACAGCTACAGTTTCTGCATTAGCCACAACCAGCAAGTCCAGTCTCGTGGGGATTTGAATGGAGGCAATGGCTTTATAGTCAACAACAGGGGTAACCGTTCTTGTGTGGGGAGAGTGGAGCAAGGGACGAGGTGGCCATGTATGCAAAACTCTCTGGCTGTATGCAGGCCTCCGAACCGCGTTTGGTATTTTGATGGTTATCCTTCAAATTGTAGATGGTTTGGTACACAGCTCAGACTCTGCTTCCTTGTGCTGTTAACTCAGTTTTCCTGAAGCAGATGCAATTCTAGTTKTTCATGATTTCAGTATTAATAATCTGGGCCTGAATTCAATGATGGTAACGCTATCCTCTTTCCTGATGGTTTGTTGTCAGGACTTGCTCCCTAGCTCATAAGGTTTAAAAGTACATCTYGGTTTTGGTTCTTGTACATGCTCTGTAGTAATATACTTACTAGAGTCGTAGCCTCTGTAGAGCACAAATAATCTCCTCCTTTGTCCTTCCCTATAATTTATTCAGCTCTTTCTGGCTGCAAGAGCTAGAAATATATTTTGTCACCCTGCTCTGTAGCTTCTGATTTGTTTTCTTTTGACAAAGAAAGTTCCTTGACCTAAATCTCTTCTTGTATAGTACATGCCTCCTGTATTTAAGTCACTTGTCTGCCATTCAAGCCAAACTAGTTGGCACAAGCAAACTCTTCCTGTAACCTTCAGAAGCTGTGCGCACCTAATTGGTATTTCTACTCCTAGTTGGTCTTGCTTTATAATTTTCATGTCAATACTGGATATTCTAAATATTATACAGCCCCACTTTGGTGGTTATACTAAATATTGTTTATGAAGCACCACCTGAAATCTTCTGTAGGAGGGGATTTTTGGTGTCAGGTGTGTGGCTCTGATCCTGTGGAAACTGCAATACAGTACCTTTTGTGCTTTGTGTGGGTATTTTCTGATSTCTTGAGGTGCTTTTTTCTTTGTGGTGGTGGTGACGAGTCTTCATAGTACTTCAAGACATCTTAGTCATAAGCCTCAATTTTTGAGATAATACATGGATGGAATAGCAGTTTTAGTTTCTTTGCACTGACACATATGAAACCTCGTTATGAAAATAGATGCTTACAAATACCATTTTGCAAGTCTAACGAAAACCTTGTGCACAAAGACACTTCAGTCTATGTTGGAAGTGTCCTCTGTTTTTGCACATCTCAGTATGGACAAAGTTAAGGTATGGTACTCTTTTTTTTTTTTTTTTT
>JAYKAV010003021.1:1314393-1339211 GCA_035582835.1 Phoebastria nigripes | reverse complement strand
GCCAGACAATTGTACTATAGCAATTATTGTCTTAACAGAATAAAAGAACCATATCCAGGGCCTTTTTATTGTTGTTAATATCATCACTGACTCTTTTTTTTTTTTTTTTTTTTTTCTACTGATGTCAAAAAGCCTTTAAATTCTGTATCCTTGACAATATATAGGTATTAGGAATTTTACTTTTCTTCCATCTCTTCTGTCCAGCAGCAACTTGGCTGTTGCTGATATGCAATGAAAAAATGAACATTTTCTTTGGGTAATGTTCTTATTCAAGTTGCAGTTTTCTTGCTTCAATGGATACTTAGCTCATGGCAAGAAAAAAGTTGGGAAATAAGGTTTCAAAAGCCTTTGTGCGTGCCTTCTGAGCCCTGAAGGGTCTTACTGCTTTACTGTAGGTGTCTGACAGTGCTCATGTAACTCCTCCTAGTGTTTACAGCTTTTCTTCTCAATGTAAATACAAACATGTGCTGCCAATATAGCTGCTTTGTTCATAACCACATTTGACTTTCACATAATTGTACCTCCAACTTCTGTTTTTGTTCAAGCTTTTTTATTATTATTTTGTAGTAAATTATGCAGCAATTTTGCTGGAAGATTTCAGCAGGATTCTACTGCTTTCATCACAACCATGTCCAATTTATTTTCCTGTTTCCTTTCTGGCATGGGACCACTGAAGCAGTTGTTCCTCTCTTAGTTTCATCTTCTCTAGTAATCATACACTGAAACTCTATTTGGATTTGCTTGAACTGGACCAATGTTTGAATAAGATGGATGTAAACTTCAGAGATTTTTTTTTGAAGCTGTCAGCCTGGACTTAAAGTATTCCTAATGCTTTAGTAGTTTTCTGAATCTGCTTGGTTTTGTCCAAGACTACATGCTTGTGCGTAAAACTGCTTTTTACCCAGGTTCAGCAAAATTAGTTCTGGGTGCTATACTGGCTTTCCTAAAACCAAGTTTCTCCTTCTCTGGTTTCCTCAATGCCTTCCTGGCTTTCAAATTTTCTTTCAACCATTTTATGCTTGCTGCTACTAACCGGTAAGACTTGCCCTTGATCTTTGCAGTGATATCTTTTCAGGAAGTGCATTTAGGGAAGCAAATACAGCTTTTAGTTAATGACTAGCTTTCTGTTGTCTCCTTAAAGAAATAAAACCAAAACTAGTCTATATAGCTCTCCATAACTCAAAACATTTGGCTGTGGTCAGGAGTACAGGGGAACAGAAGAATAAGTTATATTCTTCAGGGATACTGAATTGTAGCTATTTTTTCAACCGTCAAGCAGGAAAGACCCTTATCTTTGGAGAGCTGCGTCTCTCTCTCTACAGTATGTGGTCTCCATCAATGCAGGCAGAGTCTTTCCCTTTTTTTAAGCAGCTAGATCCTGGCCACCTCACACAAGCAAAGCCTTTTTGTGTGTTTACAAATACAGGTGCCTGTATCTAATAAATGCTGTGGCAGAGTAGACAAACTCCCCTTTTGAAGGGCAAACTTCTTTAATAACTAAGTCTGAAACCCTTCCATTGCATGTTCTGCAAGTTTCCTCGGGGTAGAACAGTTTGTGTAGACCACTTGGTGTCTGACTCTTGGGAATTTCCTTTCAACACACTGTAGTACAGGGGAAAAAGAAAAGGCTGCTCCAAATTCTTTCCCTCCTGAAACTAGTTATTCTAGGCCATTCCACTTGTTCTCTGAAAAATTTTGCACTTCGCTTTCTGAAGGCAGTGTTTCTTGAAACGAGATCAACTTCATGGTGTAAAATTGTGATGCTGGTAGTTGTGCATTTTCAGCTTTCCACCATCCTAGTTCATTCAGGCATTAAGATGTCTTTATTTTGGTATGTTTTCAGGGGATATTTGTATGGATTTCAGCATGTAGGATCCTACATCTTGAGAATGGAAATGAGGAGCTGGGACAGCTGCTGTTATGGTGGCTCTATTGCAATATGATGCATAATGTAGTGTATAGATCTCACGATTATTTAGGTGGAACCTCATTTTTGGTGGAAAGGAATGTCTGCTGCATGGCCTGTGGCTAACAGTTGTATCAGTAGATGTTGACCTGTAACTCTGCCTTTCGACATCTTCTATATCGAAACAGCCTGTTGAGGCAGGAAAGAATATGTAGGCAGGGATTGTGATACTCAGAGTACATCTGTGTGACTGTTGGAAAATTAGGTGATCACGTGTACCCACTGGGGCTACTTCATACACTAAAACAAATACCTCTTTTCCTACAATCCATAAACTTTCTTACAATTCTGCCAGGTGGTTTGACCTACTTAGAATTTGCTTTATCATGTGGAGAAACGGTTCTGAGTTTCTGGCACTTCTAGGAATTTGTGTGAGTATGCCTGATACGGAAAAGCTTGGTATCTGACCTTTGTAGCATGAAGAATTGCTGTTTGTCTGTTACTGTTTTGATGACTCTTGTGCAGAATGTACACTTTGGTCTCTTAATGACACAAATTTTTTTGTAACTTCCAGAAACTTGTTCACATTGTTCAAAAGTAAGATTGCTTTGATCTTTTAAACGTATTACAGCATGGATAAAGAATAGAGCTTTATCTCATGGTCGTGTACATCTCTGGCACATTACTGAATAGGCTCTCAGATATGAAGCTGAAGACTGGCAGTACTGTAAATTGCATCCTTCAGTATTTCTGTGCATAAAATTTGTGCAGTAATGGATTATTATAAAGTTCAAGAAAACACACTCCATGTCTAGAACACAGATAAAGTGATAGGTCATTAACATCTTTATAGGTAAGTGCTATTGTAGGCCAGACGTGAACTTGGTGTTATTGCTGCCTTAAATTGTTTCTATCTACAGTGCGTAAAACTGTATGAAGACAGATTTAAAATACATTAAATGCAAGATCATTTGTTCTCCTACCAAAAGTGCATGCTTTCAGTCAAGATAAAAAAAATTTTTGATTCTTAAATTAACATTCTTTCTTTGCCTTAAGGATCACTCAGGTACCCTGAAGAATAGTCTTCTCCAGGTGGATCAGAACTGTGTTCGTAACTCTTACGATGTCTTCTCTTTGCTTAGGTAAGGTTTTTAAGAATATTCTGTGTAGTTATTGTAACTTCTTTAGTGTGTGTGGAAGGAGCCTCTCCAAATATAAAAAAACCTTCTGGACTGGAATGTGCAAAGGAGATATCTAGGTAGTGCTGATCTACCGCTGGTAGCAAGGAGATGGGCCTTGATGTATGTTCCTTGGTGGTCTCTAGGCTTCTGCCATGTGGACGCTTGAGCACTCTGAACTAGAGCTGGCTGTGGAGCTAGCCCATGGACTTGCCTTGTGAATGTTGAAATCATGGAGCTTCCCTGTTGGAGAGCTTCTGTGGAAAGCCCCTGCTCTGTTTTCCTCAACAAAAATAAAATTTATTTAAATAAACTAGAACAACGGAAAAAAAGCAACTTGCCAAAACTTAACTTGGTAGAATGTCGCTGTAGTTGAAACAAAACAGCTACACACCTAAGTGCGTGTGGGGTTTTTTTTGTGTTTTTTTTTAATGTTGAACCACTGAATTTAATTTACCGTTTGCATAATTCTCCCTTGTAATCCAGAAAAGAGGCACTGCACAGTCAGGACCCAGTTACTCCAGCACATGTATGGTATAAGAAAAGTATGGTAACTGCACTTTTGGGTGGTTACTTAGGTGTCTCTGGTGGTGAAAACCATGAAATGCTAGTATGAAGGTAAACAAGAAGGCCTTTTTCAGATCTGCTTTAATTGTAATAGTTCAAGAATGTTAGCTGTGAGGAAATATAATAGAGGTTTTAAACACTGTCAGTAGGTTGGTTTTGAGGAATTTATTTAAAAGGCACTTCACAAGACAGGTTGATAACTTCAGTTCTGCAGTAATAGCAATAGATGTGCTACAAAGGAAACCCTTGAAAAGGAAATGTTCAATAAGCTTTCAAAAGTCTTTGGAAAAACGCATTTGGGTTTTATCAGTTGTAAAAGTTGAATCCATTTGATAGCGTTAACAGTAGGTGTCACTGTTGCCTGTATGAAGCATTAGTGTTGTAGTCCATAGTGAAGAAAGTGGTAGGAAAAGTGAGCTCTAGGTTGCTTATTCAGAAGTCTTGATTTTATAAGCTCTCTTAAAATTTAAATGCACTGTTTCTTGATTCTGTAAAGCATATTTAAACTAAAGGCTGCTTTCTAAATGTCTGTCTTCTGTACTTTTAGTGGAAAACAACCAGGGGGCATGTTATGAAGTTCTGGCTATGTTCTGGCACAGTCCATTAGAAGAGAACTCTTATACTATCTAACATTAAGTCTTTCTTAAATAGAAAGAAGAAAACGTGTGCCAGTCATCCTGATTGCTTTGTTCATGCATTTTTCTCCCCATTTCCTTTGCACTTCTTTGTAGTATGAAGCACGCTCCAGAAAAAACACTCACTATTATACCAGCCGGTCATGAACTTGACCGACTGGAGCCCTGTCTAACCTTGTCTAATCTGAACTGTGGTCCTTCTTCTGAAAGTTTCTGACTGTCTGTCATAAATCTGACAAGAAATGAAGATGTCAGCTTTGATAAAGCTCCCCTTGCTGGATGCTCACCAGTGCTGTTTTGAAACCTGATTACTGGAGCCATGCACTTTGCTCAGTCTTGGGAAGGTGAGAGTCCAGGCACTGTCTCTTACAGTTTCTAGGCATGCTGTTGGGTGTAGCTCCTGTTTAGCCCTGCCGCTGAGCTAAGACATCCTCCTTTCTTTTTGCTTTGTCCTAAAAGGAACAGTTTTTTCCAGCCCTCAGCACCAGGCCTGCTGCTGATTATATTTCAATGGACTCTACATACCCTATAAGGACTATATAGTGCATTGTCTAGTTCCAGCAAAAGTTATAATTTGTGACCATACCTAGGTGCTATTTTTGCCTGTTTCCTTCCTAGCTAGGAAAGTTCTTCGGGAACTGACGCAAAGTCCTCTGTGTAGTCCTGTATTCTTTCTACTCGCATGTTAACTCTGCTTTTTTACAGGTACATGTTCTCTACTGCTGCTTACCTTTTGATATCTAGCTCGAAAGACTGGTGATAGCGTTTATTTCTTTTAAAATAATCTCTAGTCTCTTTGTCAGGTGTCCTTTTTCTCCTACCAAGCAGTCTGGTTTGCCACCTCCTCCCGGAGTCCAGGCTTGAGTAACTAGCCCGTGAACTATTTCCAAAGATAGTTTTCGTGAGAGCATGTTCCACTGACAACCAGAAGAGAGAGATGGGCATAATTTGAGTTGTGATTCATTTGACAGGACATGTACTTCGGGAGGAAATGAATTGCTGTCTGCCTGCTTCTGTCCATTGGCTATAAAGAGAATAGGGAGGTGTCTACACCGTAAAGGTTTGCATATGGCCACATAAATCCCACGTTTTGAAGACTTTCTCATGATACGATATTTGTCTGTAGTAAAAAAATCATAAGCTGCACATGTGGTTTCCTAATGTTTTCATGAGACATCTGAATATGAAGAACAGCTTGTACTGGCTTTGTTTAAAGTTCTCAAAAAAGGAAGCAAGTACTGGTGATGGTGGTATCTGCATCCCAGTTATTTGGATGGTACCATGCTGCCAGGTGTGGCCTAGCCACTGTGATCAGCTGTACAGTGTGAAAATTGATTGAGAGAGCAAGTTCTAGTTCAACCCTTAACTCTTGAAAGACTGCAAAACAGGAACTTCTACGGTTGATCTCTGTCTGCTATCAAAACTGCTTTTGGGGGAAGAAATGATTTAATATTTTTTTTTTTCTTTTTACTTCTCAGAAGTGAATAGCTAAAACTTATGAAGCTTGTGAATAAGCTGTAATGAAAAGCACTTGCTTGGCTCAAATTATGTTGATTAAAAAAATTAATTAGGAATGCCAAAGTGTGTGAACAGTAGAAAATTTTTTGGGTGTTGGATTAAAATAGTGCCTGTGTGCTCAGATGCTTAATTACATGGATTTACAAGTTAATTAAGCAGGAGGAAAAGTTTAAGTACCCAGACAGCTTAGCTTTACAGAAGGAAGTTCTTAGCACCTCTGCAGCTCATGAACCTTCTTGTTTTGGGGCAGGGACAAGATCCTCAGGCAAACATAGTGCTGCTAATAAGTTGTTTGTGCCATATGGAAATGACAAATGTTCTTCCAGCCATTTGTTTTAAAAAGGCTAACTAACAAAAATTAACCACCCCAACTGGAAAGCTAAAATTTTGAGGGTTTTGTTCCTTGGCCATATCGTCAGATTTCCTGAAAAGAGGTCACTTAAAGGCTTTCTAAATATTATGTAGCTGGTAGTAATAGGTTATACAGTAACACGTTTCACCTTTCATGTAACACTGAGGATGGGCCAAATTCATCTGAGGTCATGTTCTGGACATGTCTCCATAATCAAGCTCTCGGCACATTTGCAGCACTAATGGGAATAGGTTTATGTTTAGTATTCTCTTAGTTTTCTATCCTTTCTTTTCTTTAAACTTTGAAAAATAGACCTTTCAGTATTAGGTGGTGTTGGGAAGATGGGATATGCTGGCAATCACTAAAGAAAGGGCTTAAAATCCTGTATGTTAAATTTTTACTTCAGTTCCTAAATACAAAAAGTAATATCTTGTATTCTACAACAGCTTTTCATGGTATTGTGACACTTAGAGCAATTGGCCCGCTAATAGCTTTTGTGCCACTAAGTATGTGAGTGCCTGAAATCCTCCCAAATTCTGCCTGGAGACAAAAAGTGCTCTAAGAACTAGTGAAACCTGCTCCTTTGAAGTTTTGCTTCCTGTGTTTTTATCTCTCCAGTCAAAACCACTTTCTCTATGGTTTAACCATTCCTTCAGCAGATGGGATGGCATGTTTGTGCTATTTAGCCAGCCAGTTAGTGCAAATTGAAAACATGTTGGTTGTATTTTTGTTTAAAAAAAAAAAAATTATTTTTTAACAACAACAACAAAATCTGATCTTCATACAATTTGAGTGCTGGAGGTGAGTAAAAGGCCAACTCCAGGCAACTGCTGTAATATTGCTAATATCTAATCTGGCTGAAGTTGTTTTTAAATAATACTTCTAGGTGTTAAAGGGCTTCCTCTGCCACGTGCATCTGATCTAGTGGATTAAATCGTGAAACCTAGAACAACTCCAGAGACCACACACGTTGTGCCTTCATTAAAAACAACAGGTTCTTGCAGTTCTGGTGATAAGCAAATAAATCTGGCTGCAGTGCCCTGGACAAGTAAACATGACTTTTCGAACCAAATTATAACACTAAGCAAACAATTTCCCTGTATTTCACATCACAGCAATGATGGCCCAGGTTCAGTGACTTTAAATGGTCCAAGATTGCCAGTGACAAGACACCGCTCTGAAGATGACCAGAGCTCAACTTCTGAACTAGCAACTAATTACTACTTTCTAGGTTAGGGGCTCAAAGAAACTTGCAGTGCACTGTTGAACACTGGGCGTGTTGATACACGACAAGTAGAAAAATAAGTTACTAGAAATTGTCTTAAGTCCCAGTGCCTTAAGTATGCCCGTCGTCTTCAGATTTCATAATCTGTCATAGGCCAGGGGTATGCTTCAAGTGTCAGGCTTTCAGGATTTGCCATTTGTAATATAACTTCATTTAAAGAAGAGTGCATGTCTTATCACTGAAGAGATCTTATTTAAGAATACAAATGTAAGTAGTGCTTGTCTGCAGTCTGAAACCTTGAGATGTTGGTAAAATCAACTATCTTAAGGGACCAAGACTAAAACATGGGGACACAATATAAAATCAGCTTTTGTTTAGCTCTAGTTATCTTAGGAAAGAAGCTTTTTAACAGATACATTGCTTGTGTGTTTAAATTCTTCCATCTTTTTTAGCGGTCTTATTGAATGAACAGAACTTACACAAGTTGATCTCTGAAACTAGAAATAGAGACAAAAGTACGCAGTCAACGTAAGCAGCTGTAGTGTTGAAAAACTCATTAGTAGCTCAGAGTAGTTTCTCTGAGACTACAGAGTCAGTGGAATTGCACGTGCCAAATGTAGTAACTGCCTTTGGGCAGCTATTTTTAACACATGGAAATTATGCTAAACTTGAAGCTGTTTTTCATAAGCTCTCTGAGTGGGGAATGATGGAGTGAGCAAGGTCTTCATGGGCTTAAACTGCTTTGTGCTAACGTGTATCTCAGGGGTACATTGACCTGTTTACAGCTAAGGAGAAGCACAAGACAAGTCAGTCTTGAACAATGTCAGAGTGTCCCGACTTGACAGGCAGTAGCTCAGTCAGACTTTGCTATTGTATAGTTGCAATAAGCAGCAATTCCAAACTTCAGGCTTTCAAATGTTTGGTGGGGTGAAAAGGAGGGAAAGCAGGAAGAAAACACGCTATCAGCTGCTCTCTGACTTTGGAGGGTTGTACAGCATCTGATAACAAACCCAGAGGTGAGCCACACAAAGCTGTACTGTCTTCCGAACTTCCCTTAAGTTCCCCTACTTCCACCCTCAACTCCGTGAAAGAAGTGAACCCAACGGAGCTGTGCAGTAAGTAGGATTCAGTCTCTAGCCTCTGCAGTTTAGACTGCATGGAAGTAGAGAGTTGCTCTTTGCTTCCCTCCTCCCTTTAGGATGCTGGTAGATGCATATTTAGAGATAAGGAGAGGTACGAAAGATTTTTTTTTTTTTCTTTATTTTAAATGTGCACTGACAGTTAAGTCTTTTGTTTCTAGCTTTTTCCTTTGCTGTGCTTTCATCAGAGAAGTATCCCAACTCATAGTTGTGACCAAAGCCTTTCTAAATGTTGTAGTTATGGATGTTCATGCAGTAGGAACAGTGCCACATTCTGAGAAGGTGGTGAGTGTGTGGCAGGAAAAGGCTGTCATGAATAGCCTGATGCTCTTGCAGTGCCTTGTTCTAGCTTTTCTTGTGAGTATCTTAGCAATCAAATTGCTGGCTCACATTGCAGACTTTCAGACTTTAATGTTGCTGCTGCTGCTGCCATCACCCCCTCCCAGCAGATGTGGAAATACACCGTCTCAAGTGTGGAATGGGTAGTAGGATTCCTCTTAGCCTGACTTGTGCTCCTAAATCAGTAAGTTCCTCTGCTAAAACTTCCCTTTGCTAGTGATAAGTGTGGTTGTTTTTCTGTGATGGCTGAGCTTGTTGTTTCTAACTAGGAAAGACTTCGACCTGGAAGACTTGGCTCTCCGTACTGTATAGGCAGCCAAGACAAGGCAGGCATCCCCTTGGCTTTGGACATGAAAACCCAGGTGGCCTAAGGCCAGCATAAATAAGCATGAACTGTAATCGGACCTCTTGGGTGCCCCTGTGTACTTTAATAAGCAGTACTGACATGGATGAACAATATAACAAGTGTCATCTCTTTTGGCCTAGAAACCATGTGGGCTGGAATTGTGGGGTGGCATCTTCCTGGGAAGTAGCAATGGAGATGGAAACTGGGATCTGAATTTTTTTGAGAGGTTCCTTAGGGATTTTGATCTGTGGAATCAGACTTTCGGACAAATCTGTTCCCAGGCATTTTAGTTGTGTGGTGCTAAGCTATACGGAAACTGAAGCTAATCAGTCATCAGAAGAATCAATTTACAAGACTGACTTTTGCCAAAATCTGTAGAAGAGAGCAGCATGGGTCATAGCAAGTTGAAACAGTCCATGAAGCATGAGAGAGGTGGGTTTTTTTCTGTATTTTAACTTAACCACAGGGTTAGTAGTCGTCTGCTGCTGCTGCTCTTATCTTTAGCTTTCCTAATATGCCATGTGGAATAAAACACTCCTACAGTGGCAGATTTTTAGTGTAAGCATGATAGGCATGTTGCTAGCTCTTGATCAAATTCAGTTTCAGAGCACCGTTTAGGAGGGAGATTACACAGAGCTGTGCAGAACTTCAAAAATGGCTTTATTCTTCTTCTTTATTTGTGACGGCATGTAAAAGACCATATCAATGAAGCAATGTTCAATTAGATTCAAAATCATAACCCATTCCTCCTCCTTTTTCTGGCTTTATTAGAGTTGATGAAAAACAGAGCATGTCACTTAACTAAATAATTTTCTAACAGATACCTGAAAGTGTTTAAGAAGGAGGATTTTGTGAACAATGGCATCGGGACTCTTCTTTATTTTCGTTATGACTTTGTCCTGGATATGGCCATAAGAATGGTGCAGCCAATTGCTTTATCTTTCAGCCTGGGCAAAGATTTCAGTGAATGCAGTCATGTCTCCAAAATGCTCAGAAATACCTAACCACATCAGGGGAAGTCAATACTGCATTTTGACTGAGAACAAATACAATGGATTAAAGATCTCACATGGGCCAAAATGCTCTAATCTCTTTGATACCTAAAAACAGGGCAGAGTGGGGAATGCACCTATGACTGAGAAGCTGCAGAATACTCCTGTGAGCGTTACGACCATCCTGGTGGGAGATCTCGCTTCTCTACTTCACCATCTGGTGGGAGATCTCGCTTCTCTACTTCAGCTGCAGAATTCTACTTCTCTTGGAAGTAAACTTTGATTTGAGTTTGGGGATGGCTTCCAGGAAAAAGTGCAGCAGTATCCAGCTTGAAAAAATGAGTCACCTGAACATTCACTGGTGTTTCTCCTCCTTCTCCCTCCAGTGGGTAAGGCCTGTGCTCAGTTGTCACAAACACCTTATCAGTTGCACGGACTGTGATTGGAAGAACACAATCAACTTGAGAGCAGCCGTTTCCCTTTTTGGGTGGAGGCTGTAACCCATTCAGCCTGAATTTATGCACCTTCCTTTTCAGTTGTGCAGTGAACTTCAGTCTTAGCCTCGTTCACTGTCTCAGAGCGAGAATTGAATCTTATACTAAGATTTGTTGGCAAGTTACATGTCAGCAAAAGGCTGTTGGATTATACCAGTGTCACTGTCCTGTCCTCGTAGGAGTCATCTTTACATATTTATGCCCTTCAGAAATTTGTATTTGCATGTAACTTACCTTTCTGCTATATACAACATCTTGAATGCAATTCTGTCTGTTGCCCTGGCAGCAAGGTTTCTGTAATCACAAACTGATAAGCACTGGTAAAAAGAACAAACAAAAAAACCCCCTTTCTCTTCTATTTGCCACAAATACATTTGTTCTTCAAATAAAAAATCAAGCCATAAATCCATCCCAATGCTGGAGTGAAATCTATGAATTGGAATAAGAGGACTAGAGACATCTCAGGTTTTGTGACTTCATTTCTGGAAAAAATTGTTTCTGCTTCATGTTAAGACTCTCCTCTTCTGTTCATGCCCCGTGTGTATTGAAGGTGATCTATATACTAGCTAGCCCCTTTAAATGTTCCTTACACTGRAGGCCAGCACCTCCCCTGCTGCCAGTCTGATAGACATATTTTTTCCTTTTCTTCTCCGTTTGCAAATAGCTCAAAGCATCCAGTGTTGCAGTGTCCACATGGACTTGATTATTCAGAAACTTAATTTGACTCTTACACTTGTAAGTCAATTCAAAACTGCTTGAAAGAGTGGTGGAAAGTATCTGTGCTTCAACAGCACTGTCTTGTTTGAGTTTCTTACAACACTGGCTCATGTAGAGGTTTAATGCCATAAATGAACAAGTCAGACTTGCATTTTATTCTCTTCTTACTCCCTACTGTCTTCTCTTGCCCTACATCTACTTTTGACAAATTGTAGGTATAGGTTTCTGAGGAAATTGGGAAAGGGAGTATATGATTATAAATTAGAAAAATTTTTCTTGTGGGAAAGCAGATGTAGCAAATGATGGTTTAAGGGGCTATGTAAAAAATATGTTATAGCTGGCTGGCACTCTCCATAATCTAATTTCTGGACTGATATAAAGAAGTGTGCGTTCCATTTTTTGTATTTAATAGGAAAGTCTTGGATTTTTTTTTTTTCCTTTAATAGTAGGTTTGGGTATTTTACTTCCAGGATCCTACACCTCACTTATTGCCAGAAGTGTTCTGTTCTATTTTCTAAATCCCTGGTAGTAATTCTCAGTTTAAATTTAGTCTYGTTGTAAACTAAGGTTGCTCTGGCAAACAAGACCATAGGCATGTATTTCTCCTGTGAGAAGTAGCTGTAGTATGTGACTGCTGTAATTAATTGCTGTATTTATGGCTTAAAATTCTGTACATGAACAATCCAGATGTGTCTGATAGAAGCAAATAGATATTTGGAGGGTATGATAGAACTACAAAATCATGTATCAAATGTCTAATAAAGTTGAGACTCTTTCATTAATGTAAATATAAGCATATGTTAGCTTAATAGGCACAACTGTCACTACGCTCCAGCTTTCAGTTTTTTAAAGATTGCAGTCAGGAATGAACTTGCTATATAAACTAGTAAATCACTAGACTAATTCATGACCAAGAGGGATATCTCAGTTGCAGGATACTGCAATGTGTCTTAAAGGAAAGTTCTTCAGCTGAACCTTCAAACATTTCCTCAGACTTACTGCAAGCTGAAAGAGAGCAAATGTGTTGTTACAGCACATTCCCAAGTTGTAAAGTCAAGTTATGTTGGACCACTGTATTGTGCAGCCTTTGGGATGTCAGGAAAACTGCTTGATCTTGCAGGCAAGACAAGGATGTTATTGCAAAGAAATCTTGTAATGGTGAAGAAGTCCAAAACTTGGCAACTTTTTTTCTTCCTCCAAGTCAGTACCCACATTGAATTGATTGGCAGAACATTGTATGCTAGAATTGTTTAAAATCTTACAGGCAGGTAGAAAGTAGGGTTTTTTTGGGGGAGAAGAGGAAACAATTTTATTTGAGACTTGAAAAGCCTTGAAGAAATACCCCAAATAGCCCATATTTTACAAGTTGGGAACTAGCAGGTGGAGAGATGTTGAATTTTTGCCTGCTGGTTCTTCCTAGATCGATTAGGGATGCAGCTTTTGTTGGTCTTGGCTTACAGTACATGGCTAATGTTTTTGTATCTATCCCACTGTCTTTCAAACTTCCAAAGGAAGGGAGAGTATTTTGTTTCCTCTTAGTCTCCCCCCTCTCAGAAAGCAGGTGATATGACAATGGAAGTAGAACACCACCTTCATGGATCTCCACCTCCAAACTATATTAAGGTGGTAAGGAATTTTAATGTCTGCTTTGCTTTTCAGTTCTTTCCCAGGCAGCAGCATGCAACTCACCTGATGTTGGACAATTGCACAGCAGYTCTGAGGGCCCCAAGCAACAGCAGTAAATCTATCGCACTTAACGTTCGTATTRCTCTGCTGCTGGCTGACAATGGCTGTGAGCTGCTGCAGAGACACCAGAACAGCCTGCAGACACAGGATGACGACACTGTTGGCTAAGCTATCTCTTTAAAAAGGCTTGAGTTTCTGCTGTAACTGGCTTGGCTTTCCTGGCTGCCGAAGGAAATTTGGTAGCAGGCCAGTGGCTTCTTGAAGCTCTGAATTAGCTCTTAAAGTGCTATGGAAGTGCTAATTTTAATAATAAATAATAAAAAACCTTCTTGAACAATCTAGGAAGAATCCTGCATTGGCTGATAGTACATAGATTATGCCATCAGTTGGCTCATCGTTGTCAATTACTAAACCAAGCCGGATTGTACTCAAAGCACAAACTGTGCTAACTTTAGGCTGTAGCGTTGGACTTGCATTCAGACTAGAAATGGAAACAATATGTGGTTAATTAGCGTTGAAGTTTCTCTCCATTCATTATATATAAATTTTAATCCAGATTTATGGCCTCGACTTGCTGATCTCCATTCATTGGTGCAATCATAACTGCCTCCACCAAAGTCTGTCTTGTGCATGCAGAAATGATGGACAAAATTTCCATGCTGATGTTCTTATGGCTTAGTTTGTATTCCCATTGTTGGGTGACCAAAGATTTCCATGTGGGTGCAGTGGGGGCTTTTTTGGCTGGGGAGAGGAGATTTCTGTTGATAGTTGCTGCTTTTGTGACGTGAAGTCCCTAAAATTTTAATCTTGGAAGGCTTAACTTCGGATGTGGTCATGATCTTACTGTAACCATTTTAAAGTTCTCGGAACAACAGTGAACATACTGGGATTGCGAGCAAGAAAATTTACTGATACTGGTTGGCTCAATGTAAATGGCACTATTTGGCATCAAGGCAGCCAAGTTTAACTGTAGGGGTTTTTTTTATATTGCAAGAAATGCCTGGATGATGTTTGGCTTAAAAAGAAAACCTTTTCTTATTAAAAACAGACTTCATTGATGAATTATTCTGCATAGCAGTCTTTATAGGTTAGGAGTAGCCTTTAGATATAGGTTCACCAAATTGAAGACGTCTACTACGGTATGTACGGCTTTGAGAAGTCAGTGTGAATAGACGTTTGTTCCTTATACTTGGGCTCGGGCAGAAGAACTTGAAGCTGTTACGAAGTTTGTAAGTTGTTAGCTGAATATCACTGTGAGGAACTTACATGGGAAATGACTCTTCTAACAATTTATCAGTTTCATAAATACTTTTTCAAAGAGTAAGACACTTTTCAGCAGTCAGATTTTGCTGCCTACATGGCATGACGTGAAGACTTGTAGAATTTCTTTCTTAATCCCCTAACAGACTAAATCAAGAATGTCCTTCCAGTACAAAATTAGATGAAGGTGAGAGAAAGGGAAAGGGAAATGTCACTCTGTTATTACTCTTCACCTACAAGTTTTAGCTTTGGGTAAGGCTTTCTTATCTGGAAAGAAAATGTTCCACTGTTTTGGGAAGGGACAGGCCAGAAACTGTTGAAGTAGGAAACTTGGACCCTGCTGTATGATGTGACAGTAGAGATCTAAATGATGTTCAGGATGGTCAGCAAACCTTGGCTTTGACCTGTGTAACCATATGTTACTTAGCCATCAGCCTCAAGATGTATTTGGGAAGGTGGGAGGTATAAGTAGTAATTCCCCCTAGGAAATAAGTGTTTCCAGGAGGTCTCAGTACTCCATTAGGGATGTGAGACTAGCCCTTGGGTGACCCAGCACCCAGCACTGTTGGCCTCAGCAGCCTTTTTCCACCCCCGGAAGCCTTTAGCAGCCAGCAGAGCTATGCTGCTTGATGTATGATTTAGATGGGGTACAGCTACCCCCAAAAAGCTCCTAGGCTGTGTGTGCTATGAGCAGTCTGAGGAACTCTAAAGAAACCAAAGGAATCACTTAGTATAATTTCAAACAAAAATCTGTTGCAGAGAGTGTCATTTAGGAGAAGCAATAGTGGGAAGGAACTAAAGGTGTCTGATGACTTAAATGTGTTCACTTAGAATTATAATGTGAAAAGTTCTAAATCACAATGACCTTGTTTAATATTACTATCGCTGCTTATTCCCTGTTGTCCATGTATAATCTCCTCTCCGTGTATTTGTTTGCTGGGCTAGGTGGTTTAGGTGCTGTCCTCACACCGATTAACCAATATGTAGTGTGTGCTGTTGAACTGAGATGGGATGCTGAGAGGAGATGGTGTGAGGACGAGTAATGCTTTGTGGTTACTCATACTTGAAGCACGTAGCCTGGTTATCTTGGTCTAGCTGCATACAGACCATTAAAAACGGTTAGCCAAAACCTTTAAATAGTAATACCTCAATTGCTTATAAATCTGGAAGAGATAAGAGAATGTAAAAGGAAGGAGCTGAGTAGCCTCTTCTATGTGCTCTAGTGCTTTGGTCCTTGCTTTAGTAAAATTAAGGATTCCTATGAAGAGGCAGAGATTTTTAATTTTGGTGAAATGGAAATGATCATTAAAACATGCATTGAAACAGGCTTGGTCTTTTCGTTATGTTTGCCTGGCAAAGCACTAATGTCATACAGTAGTTTATCTGATCACATTTTTGCTGTTCCAACTAGACCTTAGTCGAGTTAGGTATTTACCCCAGCAGCAAGGCTGCCTGAAAAATATCCTTATAAAAGGAGAAGCCATTAGTAATGAAACTATGAATGGGAAAAGTAAGCCTGGGTTTGCATGCCTTAAAAGACATAGTCTATGACTGCAGACCAACTCTAATTTTTTCTAATAAATGTGTTAATTTCCACTCCACATTAATTCTAAGAAAGATGTTAATGCCTCTCTTAGACCTGTTTTTGCCATTGCTTTCTGCTGCCTGATTTTTTTTTTCCAATAAATATGGTAAATAATCAGTTTTCCCTCTTCACCCTGAAGCCAGGGCTAATGGTCAGAAACACATCACCATCATCTTTTTCACGCTTCAAATGTGATTCATTTAAGAAACCCATGTTTTTGTTACAGAAGGGCCCATAGCATATTTGGAGATACTAAAGGGTGGTTTGTGCTCTTGGCCTGGGTAGCTGTGTGTTACGCACTTTTTAAAGCTGGCCTATGTTAACAATGCTGCCGGTAACTGTCATGAGTGTATCTGTCTTGATGTTAACAGTGTTATAACTTAATTGTTATATGAGATCCCTATAATTACCTGCTCTCTCACCTACAGCTTTGCCTTATTGGCATCTATTGAATTTAACAAATGAAGAGGACATTTGATACTTGATTGAATTTAGAGACTTGCTGGTTTGCTTTGGATGCTCATTTATAAACTATGCAAGTTATGATTCCTCTCCTAATGTTTCATTTCAAAATAGAAGCTGGCAATCTGAATTCGTATTATCTGCTGGTTTTGAGATGGCTGGTGCATTCATCATTAGGACACGTGTGGGGAGCCTTTAGTACAGCTGTAACTTCTCTTCTCCTTACAGGCTTCACAGAGCCCAGTGTGCAATTAAACAGACTCAGGTAACTGTTCAGAAAATAGGAAGGGAGATTGAAGAAAAGCTGAGATGTACATCTACAAGCAACGAACTGGTAAGTTTGATTATTTAAAACCTTATTCTACAGGCTTGCTGAAGCATCTGGCTGATGTCTTGACCATAAGCTTGTTTTTTTGGTTTTTTTTGTGGGTTTGTTTTGTTTTGTTTTTGTTTTTTTTTTTGTTTTGTTTTTTTGTGGTTTTTTTGTTTTTTTTTTTTTTTTTTTTTTTTTTTTTTTTTTTTTAACACTTGAACTTGAAATCTTTATTTAAACCTGTCATTTCAAATGGAAACTCATCTAAGAAGTGTAATGTAATGGATTTTAGATTTGTATGTGTTACTCAGATGGACTGATAGACTGCTTATCCTATTTTTACCTTTATTTTGTATAATTGCTTTTATACTGTAAAAGTATAAACATTTCACAGTGCATGAAAGAGGTTTATCAGGAAAAACAAACTTTTAATGATTTAGATAAATCTTGACAGGAACCTGTGGTGGATTTAGAGTGGGGTGAGTCTACTGGCTGTATCTTCTTGCACCCTGCTCCCTTTGGGTGAATAGAATTAATGCAAAAGCTGTCACTCAAGTGACACATTCATTTTAAGCAGGAATTGTATTAGATCTTGCAATAGCTTTTGACAGTTTGTTTTGCCTGTCCTCTTCCCCTCTCCAAAAAAGTGTACAGGCACTAGTTTCTGCTTTCTGCCCAGAAAGGCTGAGCTCAGTTTAAAGCAGTGAGTTGACAGAACAAGAGTGGCTTGTGGTGACTTCGTTATGTTGGTATTCACTGGTACGTGTCTGGTGCCTCGTGTAAGAAAGGGCAAACTTGTGATGTGAAGTTACTTTATTACTTTAAGGTAGATTCTGGCCTGAGAGTACTCAGCCAATTTCCAAAAGCGTCAAACTAGTTTAAGGGCTTGACAAAATGGAAAAATGGGAGTTTGTTTACCCACTCTAATTACRGGCTTGCATTGTAGACAAAGAAGCAAAGTTGTCAGTTCTCTTAAGGGGCATTTAACATCTCCTGTGAGTGACTCCAACCCAGAGCTGCTTTGCCCTCGGTTGGTATCTTGGCTGTTAAAAGGTTTTTAACCATCTTTTTTTCAGTTATGGATATCCTTGTCCCCCTGTGCAAAGGCTTTTCCTTTATAAATACGTGTGAGCAAAACTATATGAAGAACACTACAACCAAAAATGACAATGATAGTATATGTAATGCAACTTCTTAGCAACCATGGTCTATGGTATAAGGAAATTATTAACTATTTTTCTTTTCTTTTGTTTAATAGTGCAAACTCTTGTTGGGCTTCCATTCCCCTGGTGTGAACTATAGTTTCATTCCTTAATATTGAGTCATGTTTCCTGACTTCTTGAACCAGAAGGCTGAGCATACATGTGTAATTGAAGCAAATATGAAGTGGAGGGAAGAGTTCAGCAAGAGCTGACTTTTTTTCAGGCAGCTAGTGTTGAAGTAGCATTATCTCCATTAACTGCTTGAAAAAGTGAAAGCTGGCTGAGTTAGACCAAGTGACAGTATCTGGTAGTACTTACACAAGACTTGCTTACAAGTATGCCCAACTGCCCCTTCAGGTTTTGAACTCTATTAAGGGTATGACTGGACTGAAGGGATGTGACTTCTCTTTTCCATTTTGAATCTGTCTTCAGTTATTCTCAGCAAGTATCTATTAAACATGGTAGATATTCCTTCCTTAAAACAAAACAAAGACCCACTTATAATAGAAAATTCTGCTTCACTATGCACATGGCAGCACAATTTCTTAGTGGAGACAGTGCATCAAAGAAAAAAMCAGATTCTTTTTAAACACAGGAATAGATTTAGACTAGGTACAGGGCAAATCCTAAAACTTTTAAAGAAAGGATCCTTCAAATACAATTGTGTGTAATGACGTAATCTGYTCCCCGCTATGTGTTCTTTCCTTTTGTATCCTTTTTTTTTCTCATCACCCTGAAGCTGGGAATTGGATCTAATAGTGCAGCTTAGACATCTCCAACCTTTTTCCAGCTCCCTGCCTCAGCTTAGTATAGACGACTCATTGCTCATCTTCCCTCTTGTTCCCGAACCCTTTGCCAGGGAATGAATGCTCGTCGTGCTGCTAGCGGTCTGCTATTAGTCTCTATGTGCTTGTCCTGCGGAAGCTTCCTCCCACCTCTCTTTCCTCTCTTAATTTCTGCCCTGGGCCAGGTTGCATCAGTGAGCACAGGAGAGGAGATGCATCCCACAGGAGGAACAAGCGCTGTGGGACACAGCTGAGTTTCTCTCCTTCCAAAGCAGCAAAATGATTAGGGTCTTTGGTAATCTATTGCCTGTCATAATCTATGAGCTCAGCCATTAGGACAAGACTAGTGCTTGCCAGACTCTTTGCCTTCCCTCCTATCACCCCTTTTATGGAACTGCTTGTGTGCAGAAAAACTTTTTTTTTTTTAATCTATTTTTCTCCCAATAGAAAAAGGAGAGTGAATGTTTACAGTTGAAGATCCTGGTGCTACGTAATGAACTGGAGAGGCAGAAGAAGGCCCTTGGTCAAGAAGTAGCCTTGTTGCATAAGGAGAAAAATATTTTGCATGACAGAGGTAAGTGTAGAATTGTTACTGCTTCTATTGCAGATATTCATAATCTGCTCATCAGAAGAGTAGTAGCCTAGCTTATGATCATGGTGACCAAAATGAAGGTGATGTTTTGTTTTTTGGTCTGGCTCTAATGTTTGTGCTTTTCTTTATCTGACGTTTGCAGCCGGATATAATCTCTTCACCATCTGTGTTGTACTGAATTCTGGACAGCAGTTTCTGATATCCTGTCTCTAAATAACTTCTTAYTATGATACCTCTCTAAAGCAATCTTAAATCTGTGCTTAATTAAAATTTTATGAGAAAATCAGAAGAGCTGCACTGTAATGCAGTAAACAGTGGCTTGATGCAGGCACGTTATAATGTCATGAGGGATGTTATTGTACCTGTGTTTAGGATCTCATTTTAAGTGTTAGAAGACAAAAATCCTTCTTAATAGCTTATTACATAAGTGAAAGGTGAAACGCTCAGTGGTCTTGGTGTTTTGTTTTACTGGGAAAGTATCCTATAGTAAAATGCTGTATCACTGTCTCTCTGGAGCCCACCAGAGACCAAGCTACACGGATATTTGATCTTGTTGCAGGATGTTTGGTTGTGGTTTTTTTGTTTGTTTGTTTTTGGTTTTGGTTTGTTTTAAATACCTAGTTGAGTCTAAAATAATTAGTCACTACTGAAAATGAGGTTTTTGCCGTTTACTTAATTCTGGTTATGCAAATATTGAGATGCCTTAACTGAATTACTCCACTGCTGTGGACATGAGTGGAACGGGTGTTAAAGGAGAATGAGGTTTTGCTGGTTGTATTTGGCTGGTGGATGGTGTATAGTGCATGAAGACAGGTGTTCCTCCTGCACTATCACTACCCAGTTTGGCAGCATAACATGGAAAATGGGCCATTCCACTAAGAGTAAGTGGAAGATTATTGCCAACATTTGTGTCAGTATCTACTTTTAAAACTTCAGATGACTAAGAAAATATTTGATATTATTTTTTTTCCTGATTCCTCATGTTGTTTAGAAAATGCATTTGAGACTGAATACCAGAAACTTCAAGAGCATAACGAATCGCTGCATGAATTAAGAAAGGAATGCACTGCTAAGAGGTAAAAGGACCTATGCTTTTTCTGCAATTAGAAAGGAAACACAGGCTTGAGAGTAGGCCATTTGAAGTGGGACTCCAGGCACCAAATTCTTCCTAATGTCGCCCCAAAACTTCTGTTAAGACATCTCTGCTACAATTTGTAGATATCTAAAGTGATAATTAACAGAGGTAAGTCTAGAAGAGAAGAAAACAGGTGCTTGGTTGCATGTGTAGACTATGATAGGACTTTTAGGTCTGTTTTAGTGTAACACAGCTTTGTAATACTTAATTGTCATAGTCAAAATATGCCTATAATATGAGGTACAATTGAAAATGAAAAGTTAGCTTTGTCTGCTGTATATTTTTTTTTTTTTGTGGAATTACCTAGCTTTTTTGGGGAGGGGAGGTGATACTTGGGAAGATGCAGAAGGGATGCGAGGGTTTGATACCTTTACTTAAAGCTTTTGAAGAAACTAATGGTTTTGGGATCTCTTTCCCCAAAGAGAACTGTTTTTGAAGACAAATGCCCAGCAGACTATTCGATGCAAGCAATTGCTGTCGGAGCTATCCTATATCTACCCTATTGATCTGGTATGTTTTTAATGTTCTAAAAATCTGCTTGATGTGAACTGAACCTCCTATTTATTACACTCCGAGCAAATATCATGTTTTATTTGTGATGAAACTTGCTCTTCACTCATGCTGTTTTTTCCAGCTTTTTCTTGGATTTGGTCCTTAGATTGCAAACCTCACGGGGAGAGGACTTACGCCAGCGTCTCTCAAATAGTCTYCACTATAAAAGTAGAATAGCTGTAGCTGTAATTTAATGGATACTTTCCATTTTGCTTACAATTATATAAAGTAACCCTGACAGTAGGCTAGCTGAACTTTAACGGAGTGCACATAAACAGATGTCAAAATATTGAGCTCCGAAACCTTTTATATAATGAATTGATTAAGATGAAGCTCTTCCTTCTTTAAAAAAGTTGCTTTTATTTCTGAATTATATGAAATGCGGACTAAAACACAATGTCAAAGTCACTCTGGGTTTCATTGAATATTTAGTTTTTTCTTTAAAAAAATGCTTTGTTGTCATTGGATTTTGTGCAGGTTTCTGTTTTCTGGATGTTATTGTTCCATTCTCACTTTCCWTTGTTGATTTTAAACTTACAGAATGATCAAAAGGATTACTTTGTTTGTGGAGTCAAGCTTCCTAATTCTGAAGACTTTCAAGGTAGCTGGATATTCTTAATTTAGTTGTTACAGTTGACACTGCCTCTAAACTTCATAAAATTAAGTAAACTGATAGCAATGGCTTAGGATCCAAATTTCTGACCGGAAAGGTCTAGACTAGAAGAAAACTTATGCATTATTTGTTCCTACTTCCTAGCTAGTACAAAGGAAGTTACTATTGATTCTTAGAAAAGTACCTCTGTATTCTAAGACCCAATACTGAAATGCTGGAACWGGTTACCCAGAGAGGCTGTGGAGTCTCCATCTTTGTTGATGCTCAAAACCCAACTGGACACAGTCCTGGGCAACCTGCTGTAGCTGACCCTGCTCTGAGCAGGGAGCTGGGACTACACGATTTCCAGAGGTGCCTTACAAACTTAGTGATTCTGGAAAATATTTGTGTCTGACCTAAAATTCCATTGTGGCTACTTYCAGTCCGTAAATCACGATGGGGCAATGTGCACGAATCCCCATTCAGTTTGCTGTAGTTGCTTGGTGAACTTACCAAATAAATACCTTGCATAAGTGAGACTTTAAAGCTGCCTGGCAGTATGGAGTATTTTACAAGTCAGCTTCTACTTTAACTGTCTACAGTCTTCCTATTGCAGAAGCAAATATATAATATGCCTGTCTGTATAACAGTTGTACAAATAACTGCATGCATTCATCTACAAATGTTTGACATGAATTGGAACTTCATTAAAATCCCCTTGAGAATTTCTTGCTCCCAGTACTTGCTCGCTCTGCAAGGCATGTGGTTTCTTGGGCAAAAACCTCAATCAATTGTCTAACTCTTTAAAGCTATCCCATAGGCATTAACTTGTGCTAACAACATGTATATTGGATGCTAGAATAATGGAGGAATAAACTTTAAAACAAATTAATTTGTCAGTATGACAAAAATCAGTCTATTGCTTTGTTTTCCTGATTGCACTAAATGTGGTAACAAACTGAGGTTGTTAAATTCTTCAGAAATCAGTGGCATGCATCTTTTGGCCCATTTTCAGTTTGCTGGTATTAATTCCTTACAAAAAAAATACTAATTCTTTATCAAAGTCTCCAGAAATATTGTATTACAAGGAAGAACTACTAAGTATTCAACTTTGTGAAATATGCAGTTAAATTAGAAAACCAGCTGTCTGACATGTATCTTATTTCAGACTCTTAGTAGATAATAATATTTAAAAAAAAAATCAGGCATCTGAAGGATCAAAAAAAAAATTATTCCCTAAAAAGCCAGTTTTGCTGCAAATGTTGAACACTTTTTACAAAATCCTTTTTGAAAGGGGTGTAACTTTTAAATCCATATATTGTGTTGTGTTCTAATAGAGCTCAGTATGATTTCATAGTTGTTGTTGAACATCATTATAAGCTTTCTTAGAAGGTCCTCTGTTGAGTTGATTTCACGGGACTCCCTTGTGCCTCAGAAGGGATGAGACTGTCATGTTGTTTGTATTGATTTGTTCACTTACAAAGAAGAAAAACAGAGAAAACAAAGGAAGAGCCCTTACATGGCTAAGAGATGTAATTTGAACCACAAGACCTGTGTGTGTTCCTGGCAGGTGAAGCTTTAAGATTGAAACCTTAAATGTCAAATTGAAAATAATGCTTTAAAACAGTGGGTTAATCTAAGTTCTTCCAGTTATTGGCAGAGAACAGAGTTCATACCCTGGGGTTGGTGTCTCTCCAGCTGATCTCACTAATGAATAAAGTTAATGGAGGAATGCAGCTTTTCCCTGACCCCAGTCATACATGTCAGCTACATCTAGAGAAATGTAGAAAGTTGAAGACTTGAATTTTGTCTTGGGAATTTTGTTTCACTTTTCCCATCTCTTCTTTACTCTCCCCACCCAGCCAAATGTTGAGAAGAGTAACTTTTAGCTTTGAAATTGTAAAATTGGAAGGAGAACAAGCCATCACCCATTTTACATTGCCCTGTTATGAAAGAGGCAAATAGTGAACTGCAAACAATTGTAAAACAGTCTAAATTTGTTTCAGACTTGCATCTGTTCTTAAGTTATAACTTCTGATAGCTTCATTAATTATATCATTCCCTAAGCAATAAGGATGAACTTGTGCTGAGCCTGCAGTGAGATCCAATTGATTAAATAGTGGAATCTTTTTGTTATTGACAGCAAAAGATGACGGAAGCATTGCTGTTGCCCTGGGCTACACCGCACACTTGGTTTCAATGATATCCTACTTCTTACAAGTGCCACTCAGGTATCCTATAATTCACAAGGGCTCCCGGTCTACAATCAAAGATAATATCAATGACAAACTGACGGAGAAAGAGCGAGAGTAAGTATGTCGTAAATATGCTTATGTACTTTCTTCAAAACAGCCAAAAAAACCTCGAACAGTTTTGGGTAGTCTGAAGTGACACGGAGTTTGAAGTTATTTGTTACTGCTTTCAGTAGCCATGGGACAGTTGTTTGAATTTCTCATGTTGGAATTCTGTGATCTAACAAGAGTAGCTAGTCCACCTTTTGTCATTCTAGGTCTGTTGGCAGGCATATACCATAGATTAGGCTTCTAATAATGCTAGAAAAATTTAAATAGTGTGTCTTGTAGGTAAGTTTTGGCTGCTGATTGGAAAACTTGCCTTTTGTGTTTTGCTACTGGCTATGGGAATAAAYTGCAGATAGCAAGTGTAGCTTCACTGAGGAGTTGCTGCTAGTGTTGCAGTAGCGGTTGATGAACGTGACAAAATAGGTTTCTTAACGCAGAGGATTTTAATCAATTGAGAAAGAGCACTGTAAACTGTTATCTACTATAAATCAACTTCACAGTCAATGGAGAGTTTTTCATCTGTTCTGTAATCATTGTCTTTCTACACGTAGCACAATAACAACAATAGTGTAGCTACTAGGAAACTATCTTGCTGTCCTTAAATCCACTTTCTGAATGCCTTCTGCATTTTGGCACTTTGCCTATTTTCCCACTGTCTTTGCACCTGTGTGCTCTAATATGAAAATAGTGGCAATTATTGGTTAAGCTTCACTTTGTAGCCTGCAGCCACAGAACTCAAAGGAATGCACCGCTGACCGGCTGTGGGAGGCCAGCTGATCTGCTCTGATCCTGTGCCTGTGTGCATGGTGCAAAGTCAGGCTTGCAGCACCAGTAACTTTGTTTTTCCATATGCAGGGCTTGAAAAGGGAGCAAAGAAGATGGCTGAGGGGAAATGAATTTGTGGAAAGTAGCTGTCTCTAGTGACATGAAACCTGTAAAAAAAAAA
>JAYKAV010003021.1:1284134-1314268 GCA_035582835.1 Phoebastria nigripes | reverse complement strand
CACAAAAAAAACCCAAAACTCTTCTTTTTGGAAGTATGCAATCAAAGTATTGTAATATTTTAACACTAATTCCTAACAGTCCAAATCAAGATGGAAGGGTCTTATTGTGCATGGTTGACATTATTGGGATGCTTGGAAGTGTCTGATTTCTCTTTGAAGCTCCGTGACTTTTGCCAGGACAGCAGAGGTAACTTGCCTTAAGAGTTAAACTCACTGAGGTCTTCCTGTTTTGACACAATAAAATATGACTATATAATTATGTCTTGCAAATTAATTTTGATACCATTTTAATAACTTGTCCAAACACTTCCTAGGTAACTTAATAGAACATTAATCTGTTTTGCTTCAGTTTAGTTCTCTAAGCATATGATCATACTCCTTCCTGTACATCACTTTCAGAAGGGTAGCAAACTAGAACATTTATATCTGGAAAATAAATTTCTGAGGAGGAGAGCTGCCTGTGTGTGGGTGTATAAAGATTAAACCAATTTCCTGTTGTCTGAGACAGACTGGAAGGTTTAGTCTTTCAGGCTATAGCCTTCCAAACCCTCATGACTTAATACTTTATTTCACAATAGATTTCTGAAAAGGAGAAAGTTTAGCTAAGTATATGAATCCCTGTTGGCCCATTTACCTGTGTTCTGCAAGATTTTTTCAGGATTAGCTCCTGCCTGAGATCCTCTCTTCCCAGCTATTGGAGAGTCAATCCTACCAACTCTCAGAGGACTTCGGTTGCTATAGAAAACTTCAAATGTCTTAACTTGCAGTTTTCTTTCTAAATGAATAGCTCATGTTTCTCACCTGCTCCTAACTGAATTGAATGTAGCAATTAACATACATTATTAAATTTATTTCAGTCACCTGTCCTTTAGCAGCTTTTCAAACTCCAACATAAACTGTGAGTAATTACAGCGAGGTTTTCTCTATACTCAATCTTTACTATAACACATAGTGTCGTGATTATTGACTAGGTAAAACATTTTACTTGGCTTCATACTTTTTTTTTTTTTGGACTGCAGGGTTGCCCTGAGATCCATATTAAGATCTTCTAAAAATCATGCATTGGGGGAATAATTGAYGTTTTCACTCGAGAGCAATTTCATAAGTACATGTGTTTGTTTTTAATGTTATACTGTATAAATGTGTTACTTCACTTTCAAGTTTCTTTACCAGCTTTTTAAAGCCCTTATAATAAGCTGGTTAAATATTTTGAGAGCTTTCAGAATGTAAGTTACGTTTGGGAAATACTTGATCTGCTTCAGATTTGTTTACTTGGATGATCCAGGTCACTTAAATCTCAAGGTTTGTTGTACAAGTATTCAATTTTGTCTGGTGCAATTACTGTTATATTGGAACTTAAGAGTGTACAAAAGAAGTTGGAGGCTGTGGTGAGAACTTAGCACTTGCCTGGCTACATTACTGAAGGTAGAATGAGGTATAAAATACCTGCCAGTGGCATACAATATATGGTCAACTTTGTAATTGTAGAGATATTAGTGTTTATAATCTATTCAATAACTGTTCCCTTCTTGTATTCCATAAAATCGTTTTGTTACTACTAAGAGGCTGTAAGTTTTCTCCCATAAATCTACTTTTATGACCTTCTGAACCACAAAGCTAAGGCAAGAATATAATTTTCACTAAATATCTCATTAAGGCACTTCTTCAGTGGTCCATTTCAACATCTCCAGAGTGCATCAAGTATGTAGGAAGAAAGAGTACCATTCCTCAGAAGTTCTGGAGTCTGAAAGATTTCAAAGCAAATGATGGATATATAACTCCCAAACTTAAGCTACTTAGGACAGCAGCATGTTCCTCTCTCCAGTGGCAAACAAACATGCTTGCTGAATAAACCGCCTGAATTCCTTGGCACTGGTCTTGCAGAACTGAAACCTAGCACTTCATCGCATCCTCATAAACATAGTAAGGATGCTGAGATTAAACTATTTATGATATGTTCTGACGCTGTCTGTCAAGCCCTGCATTTAATGCTTCTGTTAAGTCTGCTCCCAGATTTTAAAATAAAGAATAGCTTCCAGTTTAGAGCAAAATAAGGAGTGTTAGGTCTGGAGTGAGACATACTTTGTGAAATTGCCTGTGTTGGTGTTGCTGCTATTGTCGTATTTCTTAGATAGYCTTCACTTCAGTTCTCTTCTTTCAGTGCTGATACAAGCTAAACATCTCGCAAAGTAAATGCCTGTATTTTGCTGGCTGGAAGCTTACTGAATCGTTTGAAACAATATCAGTTTCCTTGTTCATTTTAAAGTGAGTACAGTAAAGCACACTTACGCTGTCTGTTTGGGAGTCTTCTGGCATCTCTGACTCAAAGCTATGCTCGGTTGCTGCTTTTTATAATTGAAACTTCACGTGACACTTCTACAACCTGCCAATTGAATATTTAAGAATAGAATACTGGTTTAATCAAATCACGTTAGACAGCTTGGAAATACATATGCTCCTCTAAGAAAAATAATGTTCCTTGGAGTTTAATCACCTTTCTGGTACCCTGCATGTGTCTGGACAAGTGAAATGCACATTCAGAGCAATAATTTCGGTTGTATTTTTGCGTTCTCATTCATACTGTGTCTTTTAAAAGATTTTTCAAGAACTCTTACTTCCCTGCTAGGTAATTTGGAAACAAGAATGGTTTCAAGAAATAGTTTTGCTAATATTGTTTCTCTGTAGTAATAGTAAAGAGAAATGAAATACTACGTGCAGTCTGTTCTGGCTCATGCTACACCTTCTTCCTGCCGAAATGTGTTAAGGGAGGATTAGAAAAATAACACTAGTAAGAAAGTAATCACCTCAAAGTCATATTTCAGGTTAGGGGAAAAAAAATGAAGGGGTAGAATACATGATCTTAAAAAGGTTTTGTATTTAAAAGGCAAAACGAACATTGTAGTTTTCAAGCACAGCTACTGGAGGACATACAGGCATTTCAGAGTTGTCTGATCTCAAGGAGGTGCTATTTTTTTTCTTKTGTTATTTGTTTAAATATTGAACTTGTTGCCACCTAATGTTATAAAGGTCAAAAATATATATAAAGTTTAAAAATAAAATAATAAAAAAACCAAACAGGCCCTAGACAGTCATAGAAGAAGCCTGATCTAGTCTGGTGTATTTTTTGCAGGAATATTTGGCATTAGCTGACCTGAGTAAACTACTATAAAAGTTTCCTTGGCATTTTATAGTTTACAGAAGGTCTTTTCTTCCACTCTGCTTGACAAATACAGACACCAACGGGCCAAAGGATACACAAACAGCTGCGATGCAGTCTTAGACACCTGCATTCAAAGGCATCTGACCTCTTTGCAGTTATGTTTTATGATTGTTTTTTTTTTTTAATGTACCTCAGGAACCAGACAGTTGTGTGAAACGGCATAAGGAGGAGTGAAGTTGAGCATGCTGCCATTTACCTGTGGCTTAGCTGTCGGGGACACTTGAAGAATTGAACTAGACCACTTGCATTGCCAGAGCTCTGTCTTGTGACTGAAGTCAAGCTTCAGAAGAACTAAATATTGAGAAAAATTAATTTTTGTTTTTCTGGACAAGTAGCTTTAGCTGCTTGAATTTCTATATAAAATAACGGTATYGAGCAACAGTTGAAGTACTTGTTAGTTTTGAAACAAACCTGTGCAAGCTATTTGCATTTTTCATGTTTGAAAAAATCACTCTATAGGATAAGAGTGGGAATGGCATTAGTAGCAATGGTAGGTAGTTTCATGATTATTCCTCTGACTTGCCTAGTTGGAATGACTTCTATTCTGCTTGGTTTTGTAAATTATGCTACTTCTTGTCCTGCCTGAACACCTTCTGTTGTCACTAGGAAATGTCAGTTGCCCTACTGTGTTCTCATAGAAAGCAGGATCAAAACGTATGCTGTGTTTGCAGCTGAAAGTGATAGGTCTGATCCTGAAGTAATTTTCTAGAAACTATTTCTGTGATGCGGGGTTATACCTCAAAATTGTCTTTTTCTGGAGCTCAGCTTCATCATTATTGCAAACTTTGAGCATGCCAGAAGATTGTAATTATTAGTCATTTTCTTGTCTTGATATTTAATTTAGGTAGGTGTTCTAGAAGTAGCTATTCTGCACCAGGGTTGTGAAAATCTGCTGGCATCAGACTTGATCTGGAAACAAACGCTGAGTGCGTCCAACCTCTTATCACAGAGGCACTGCAGCACTGGAAACTAGCTGTAGTTCTCTGGGAGCCGATACCTTAAAGGCCAGTTTCAGTTCATTGCCGTAGCCCACGTGGGAAGTGCAAAGGTATGAATAAAAAAAAAAGAGGTCATCTTTCACTGGGATGAGGCAGTCTTGTAGCAACTGAAGAGTGTATCAAGCATGAAATGCAGCTGCCTTTTGTTGGATCATCAGAATACTTCTGGATTCCTTAAGAGGATGTAAAGCCATGAGTGAGTTTATCCTAATACAGCTTCTGTACAGCTAAAGCCCACATGCAAGTGCAGGGCCAAAGGGCTGCAGCACTGTGTGTGGCGAATGTTAATGTATCTGCATGGCTTGTTGATTGAGTCTTGAATTCAAACCAGCAGGTTGGTTTACCCCAGTTTGGGACGCTTTTAATTAGTTTAGGGAGCCAAATTTCAGAGAAGTGGAAAAGTTAAGAGTAAGTTGGGCCAGATGTACTTTTAATCTGCACGTGTTCAAGCAGTTAATTTGATATGTTGGTGTTGTATTTTTAGACATACTCATTTGCACTGATAAAGAAAACTTCCGTTATATTGTGTATGGTTCACACAGTGTTAAGGCATGCAAGTTACTGACAGCGTAAGTTCTGATGTAAAAAGTTTCACGTCTCAGGCCTGTGAGTAAAGCAAAGGTTGTGTCAAAGCCAGTTCTGCTACAAGACTGCTTCCAAATTACCTTTCTCGATGTGTTGTCTTTCAATTCTTTTAAGTGTGACAAGCTGGAATTGCAAATAAGTAGAGATAAGTGTTGCTGAACAGGCATATGGATAATTTTGGAGCATTTGGAAACCACTTGTTGAATGAGCTTAGTCTAAAAGTGGTCCTCACTGCTGTGGCCTTGCTCCTGTTTCAGAGAAGGGAAAATCAGAGTTTCAGCTGTAGTAGACTTACTACAGCTGAAGGTGGTTATTGCTTTGTGTCTGGTAACAGATAAGCCACTTGCAACAAAGCAATCTGAAAAATCACGGCACAAGCAAGTGAAGAATAACTTTTCACTGACACTAACATCTTCCAACTCAATCGAGAGGTCTTTAGTCATATTTGGTACTTCGGCTGAGATAATAAAATGGCAGCTTTGGGAAGAAATCTTGGCAAACTTAAATCAGATGGAGGGAGATAGTTTGTTGAGAAACCTAATGGCTGTCAAAGCAAAGTTGATCTTTGTGGTAGATTGAGTGTGTGTTAAATGTTCAACTATATTGCTCAAAGAATGCTTTTTGCCATGAACTTATCTTGAACTGTATTTTTACGTTCCACATTCTTGAGGATATTTAGCTAGAATCCAGGGTTATTTTATTCTTGATCACCAAAATAATGCTTTTGCCTTCATTGGGTCACCAAATATTACTGTGCATAGATTAAGAATTAGATCAAGTGTTCTTTAATGAATTTAGATACTGTTAATACTATTTCTGGGAACTCGAATCTTTTACATGTTCCTGGCCAGTCTGAGAAAGCAGATTTTGTTTACTGCAGTAGATGAGACCACTGACCCCAGCCATCTACAGCCGAGAAATGTTTCTGTGAAGACATATTAGTCTTAATTTACTCCCATTGGAACACTATACTCCTGATGAGATTATTTTTCAAAACATTACTTCATTTTTCAATAAGCAGGGACTTGACCTGTATAACGTGTCCTCTAGTTAAAAATGATCCTTCAGTGGCAGGGAGATTTAAATTTCTGATAGCGAGGTTGTCTGCTCTGTCCTTACAGATAGCCCTTGCGTTTTGATATCCATCACGGCGTGTATGTAGCAAGCCTTGAATTCAAGCTGAAATATGTCACGGAAATGCACAATCTACAAAAAGCCATCAGTGTCGCTTGTTCCGTGGATTGCTAGCTGTGTTTTTGAGGTGTTTGAAAGCATTATGTGCTGAACTAGTAGAATGATACCCTCTTGTATAAATTGGTGACTGTCTTATCAAGAACTGCCTGACTTTCATAATCTGGGTCTTTGCTTTCTTTTCCTGTATACAGCCTGTACATGTTGAAGCTATTGTACATTCTCCAAGAGCAAGGTCACAGCAGTTACACTTCTTAATAGAAAGATGGCAGTGCTTCTGCTTTCGATTATCTTCTTGTTGAGCTATTCAGATAGGCATTTTGAAAATACATTTCATAAAGTTAAACTGCCAATATGTCTTCCTTTCCCAGTAAACTAATTATCTTTGTATTGTGTAAAGCTTGAATGAGAATATACTTTTTTTCCCTTGGCAGTCTGTATTTTTGTCATCGAGTTTGTTTTACAAGTATAGCTTTTTCTCTCAAGTAGAAACTAAAAACCATATAGTAATCAAATCTGAATTCACTTGTGATTTGTGATTCATATTCATGTCTTAATCTCATCTCTAACAAAGCAAAGTGCACACTTTTAATCCTTTTTTCTGCCTTTTCATTTGATTTCAGCCTTGCTCACCAGGTGGGGATCTTATTTTTTTTGTTTAAAACTTTTCCAATCATGCTGATTGTTGGCAGACTAGTTAGCTGTTCCTGGTAGGCTAGTAGTCACCCTAAGGTCAGTTTGTGGCCTCCACCATCAACTGGTAACTTGATCTAAAAAGGATCCGAAGTGCTCTGTGTTGCATCTCTATAATTGAGAAGTCTAGTGGTGAAGGCAGTTTCATACTATTCCATTTTAGTTGTGTTCCTTCCAACAAGCACTCAGCTGCTTGGGTCTGCTACTTAAGATCTGTGCCAGTCTCTGCTCTGAAGCCGATATAACCATGGTACCAGCTCGTCTGAGAAGGAAACAGGTTTTGAAGCTGTGCAGCCAAAGTGTCTTGTGCCTTGGTCTTCTGGTGGAGTGCGAAGAGGTTGGGAGTGCTGGGTAGTTTGGTGCCTGTGGCTCTTTAGCAGCCTACTTTTCCTAATACTCGAATTCTAAGTGTGATTTCAAGTGAGCTGGCTGGACAATGGGAGTCCTTCTCACTTAAAAGGCTTTCAAGGTTTGCTTTATTCTGGTTGAGAAGAGTCCCAGCACTTTTAAATAGCGCAAGCTTTCTCCTCTGGACACAACGTTCCTTCACAATGAGCAAACAGGATGTGGTTAGGTTGGAGGGAAAACGCTATCTCCTTCCTCCCCTGCCTGCCCCCCTCGCAGCCCCCCAAAAGGGGGTGAGGTTGAAATAACTCAAACTTCAGTAAATATTTAAACCTTGTTCTTGTACACTCCTCATACTTCAGTCATATCAAGCAAGAACTTGTGACTTTTTCAGGTCATTATCTTATCTGGATTGGGCTATTTAGTTCTGTCCTCGTATAGGGCGTCGTATCCATGGGCTTAAGCTTGAAATTCATCGTTTTCTAGACTGCCCTATTTTTTGGTAGAGCTGTGTGAGGCACAGTTGTTCCCTAGATCTGATGGATGACTCTCTGCTATCACACCAGTGACTGTAACACAGTCACAGAAACTACATCAGTTCTTTATCTGTATAATAGTGAATAATTGGGTTTCAGCTGCATTCTGCCAAGTCTGCTCTACAGTCATCTCCCTGCAGCCATTCTGCTTACTGTCCTTGAAAATAAGAAGTGAAGGAAAATGCCATGTCTAGTTTGTTCTCTGACAAATTTGGTGGATGCAGTTGGGCTGGAAGTATCAAAGGTACTGCAAATATGGTGGTCAAAATACAGTGGTATCGGCTTCATTTAGTTGGTGGACTAAGTTTCTGATCTTCAGTTAACTACTGGATAATTAAGTGTTCTTAAAACATGAATGTCCTTGCTGTTAATGTAGCTTGCAAAGCTACAAATATTAGTGGTCCTTGAACTTTTGCATCACTTCGAAAATTAAGGTTGTCTAACACAATTCCAAACTAGATTTGGAATTTTACCTAGTTTGCCAAATGGGATATAATATGCTATTTAAATTGTGTCACACTTCAGCCTGTGGAAAACAGTTAGATGTGATGTGTAAAAATCATTATTTTACCGACTTCTTCCCTAAAGAGCTTTCTGAAGTAGAGATTAAACTTTGAGACTTTAATATAATTTGGGATATGGCAGAAGTCTGAACAGAAGAGAGAATAAAAGATCTAAAACATATGGTGTAATACCAAAGTAGAAGCAGGTGAAAGCAGTTAAAAATGAAGCAATTCCTTAAGCTTTAAAAATAGTTTGTATTAAAGACAGGCGGTTATAGACAATAAAAATTGGCCACCAATATATTGGTACATATGTGATTTTTCTGGATACGGAGGAGTTCATAAATCACAGAACACAAGAGTAAATGTATTTGGACTTGAATTCATAAGAGATACTTGAGGTCTGAAATAAATGTATGGAATAAAGATTCTTTCAGCTTTTCCTAACAGTTACCATCTGACTGAACCAAGAGTCCTGTGGTGATTTACTGCATGTTCATCAAACACTGAAGTTACTATGTAAAACAGCTAAAGATTAGCTGAGGGTATAAAATTAAACGAGATCTTGATGGCTGATAAGTACTTGTCTAAGGTCATCTGAAAAAGGTAGGACAGTGAAGAGAAGTTCTTAATGGTTCGAGTAGAGTAATTAGGACACTTTGAGTTGTAAGAAGGGTGTTCCCAATGCTTAAAACACTGAAATTAGGCTAATTCCAAATTTTTAGCTTTGAAACAGACCGCTAGTTTTCCAGAATCAATATCTGTGGGCAACATAAGCAGTCTTTAAAACACCTTTTTTCTGTAGTCAGTTTTCTGATTTTTAAATGCATCAGTATTAGTGAGCAGTTTTGGTCAGAGACACTGTAGTAGCAAACTTCCTGCCCATGCCGTCTTATCAAAACCATTGGTTTAGTCCATATAATCAGAAGTCACTAAGAGATGGGTTAAAACCCTTCCTTTTATTAAGAAGTAACTAATAGTTTTTATGAGGAAATAAACCACCAAACCTGATTGATCCAAACTGTAGGCATCTCACCTTAAACTGTAAATATGAAAAAGAAAAATCCTTGCAAGAGGTTTTTTCCTACCATCCACCCCTGAAATTTCTCAGACTTACTTTCAGCAGCATGTAAGCATAGTCTCCTTCGTTATGCCTTGAATCATAGAAAATAAGGCTGAAATCAACACTGGAAAGTAATTTAGACAGTCTTCCTACCCCAAGGAGGGATGAAGTTTATTCAGAGGGAAATGTTACCATAGCTGAGATACAGGGTGGTTTGAACTTGCCTTAGAGACGATATGTTAGACTTCTTTGTGCCTGCAGCTTTATGATTATAAGATGATCTGCTTGTGTCTGGATGAACAGGTAGTTTCAGCAACACGGGGTGATGGCTGGTGGTCTCATGTGGCACGCTGCAGCTTTTGGATTGGATTGCTGCAGAGGTGTCGTTAGAGCCCATAGAAATGTTGTCAGGCCCCTGGATGGGTGCAGCTGGCAAAGGCGGTCATTGAAACTCGTCTGCTCATCCTATATTGCTCCCAGACCACAAATGTTTTTAGACATATTCAAGAATACATCTGGAACTGCAAATTGAAATTTGCCTTGGTTTAACACTGATATTTCTGTTTAGCTATTTGCATCTTAATGATTCAGCTGGAGTGGAAATGCTGGCAACCAGCCACCATTAGTTTTCCATATTGACTGGAAATACATCTATTGAGTTTCTTTTTTTTTTTTTTTTTTTAATAGAAGGACTTTTAAACCAGAGTTGACAGTTTAGTACTGTGTCTACATTCTTTGTAACCTTACAAATGTGATCTTACTGTAGTAAGATTATGCTTTTCATTTCAGTTTGAGGTATAGCTGCGTGCTTGTTATGCCTAAGGTGTGTGCTACTTGACTAAATAACATGTTAGAAAAAAATCTTATTAAAGACTGGCTCCAGCATAACAGCTTCCTAAGAGTCCTGTTGATGGTGTAGTTAGGTACCTGTAAGCTTGATACCCCTCAGAATGGTATTTCTTATGCGAATGTTCAAACTGACTATTTTAAAACTTTGCATTTGTGAAGTGTTGCGAGGTCCTTGAACTCAAAATTCAATTCTATTGTTGATGGTAGGGTGCTGGTTCTATAGTTTTAACTTGGAGAAAAGGTAGACTTTCAGTCCTGTTTTTTATTTAAAAGGCTAACTTGGGATTACTTTTCCCCATCAGAGTTTCTGCGAACAAAGCACGTAACCTTCACCTCGCTTTTTCCTTTCACAGCTCTTCTGGGAGGGTTTAATGAGGCCTAGTACTCTAGAAACTTTCATGTAGAGTCTACAGCATAAAATAACACCAATGTTGACACTTCACTTGGCCACTCCTTTTAGCTGGGATTTCTTCCTTTTCCATCCCTGTCTGCCTGGGCAGTTTACAAGGAAATTAGAGATTCTTCCTTTTAGGCTTGTGCTAATCTGTATTCTGATACTTGAGTGCACACTTTGATTTGTCGGTCTCTCTTGAGTTTCTTACAAGTAGGTGTATTTGGTTATGTAGATCAGCAGTACTCTAAGCTTTGACCTGCTCGTACTTGTTTGCTTACTCATTGCCTATCAGCAAAACCCCCTTATGTGTAAATAGACTGAAACTAAGTTACCCTATGTACTTCAAAAACCCAACAGTTCTTTGTTCTTAGAAGTGCTCAGTCGTTAGTGGCATCCAGTTGTGTTAAACACAAGATTTCAGTGCTAAGAATAGTATCTAATACAAATATTAGGTGCCTTCCATGGAAGAAGGGAGTTTCTTGACTAGCTGTTAATAATGTGTTCCCTTCTGACTTCCATGCCGGTTTTTCTTGGACCAGGTTGAAGCTGAAGAGTTCTTTATCCAGCAGCTGACGTCTGCTTAGGAAGTGTGGCAGTAATTAATAGGGAATAGGTTGAAATAAAGCAGTTGATGTTGACTTGTTGGAATTAAGATTGCAGGTAGAGGGGAGATGCTTATTCTTGGGAACTCCCTGAGCAGGAGAGGTGGAAGAGAGGTAAGGTGGAGGCAGATGAGTTGCCATCTCTATTCTAATTATTCAGAGATGATTAAAAGTGCCTTGTAACTGCTTCTTTTTTTTTTTTTTAAATATATATATACACACACACACACACAGTCTTCCATGAGAAATGACAATCAAAACATCGTCTTGTGAGACTGGGAAAACTTGGGTCTTGAACGTATTAATGTTAGTAGAAGCCTTGTGTGTGCTTTGTGGCTCTAAGCATGATACTGTTCTAGTTCACTATGGAAGAAACTGTTCTGTCATTGTGGTATCACAAGTAGAAGAATAAAATTTTTGTCCAAAGCAACATGCTATGAAAGGGGAGGTGAGCTATGTGTTGAAAAATATCATGCATGTGTATGTTTTGTGGTTTATTATGGGTTTGCCTCTGTTCCTGCAGTGTGGTACAGCTGGGTGACACTGGTCATCTGACTTGTATCTCAGTGAGTCCTATAAAACAGAACACATGACTCAAATTAATAAAAACTTTGCGTTTGTCACAGTCCTTCAGGATTAAGTAAGCAAAACATAAAACTTCCAAAACAAACGTAAGCTTTTAAGATTGAGAATCCCCTATGTTATCTTAGATCTTAAAGGCACATATTGACCATCTGGTTAAAATCAGTCTTGTGTACAGTTTGGATCACTCTTACACAGTGTTCTCCACCTTCTGAATTCAGAGTGGGACTTGTTTAATTTCAGCATCTTTGGCACAATTGTCATAGATCCTAAAGCTGCCTTTCCACGTGCCTGCTAGCTTGTTATCCCTTTATCACTACGAGTCCTTGTGCTTTTCCCCAGCACAGGCTCTTATCATTACTGACATGTCAGATGTCTTAAGTGAAGCAAGAATAGCCTCAAGTACAGTGGAAACACGAGGTGCAGAAACAACTCCAAAGGGGGTTAACCTGTTATAAGTTACTAAATGTGGGTTTTTTCTGTATCAAGTTAATGTTCTCTGAACTAAGATCTTCTTTGTGAGTCACTGTTAAAATTATTACTGCTCTGTGCCAGCTGAGCAGTGTGCTCTTTATATACAGGAATAGAATATCTACTGTAAACTCAGGGTGTATTAGGGCTATGTTTTAAGAAGTCTACACACTATTGAAAAGTAATATTCCATAGTCATAAGATAAATATCAACGTATTTTTACAAGGGACCCTTTGAACCTCACAGAGCAGAAGCTGTTTCATTCATAATTACTGMCTGCTAGCATGGTAGGTGTATGGTTTCCTTACAGTGTGTAAGTGTGCTGCTCTGAGGAGGACCAGAGCTCAACTTCTGAGTGTACTCAGAACAAGTTTCCTACTAGATAACTTCTCTGAGATGATCACTTCTGGTGCTTACACAACAGACACTGGTAGCTTGTTTTTTTTCTTCTTTCCACTAAACACAACACACTTATTCCTTTGAATTTGTCATCTTGGAGTAAGTATCTGTGTTCTGCTTTAAAGGAGCTTAATGATTCCACCCCCCACCCCCCCCCCCCCCAAAGGTATCAGCAAGAATGGAAACAAGGAGGGTATGTGTTGTAGTAGACTGGGCAGGTGGATGCCATTTTGCATTTTGAGTGCTTTGTGATTATAGAAATACTGAAATAGTAGTTTTCAAATRTATTTTTTTGAGCAAGTATAACTAAAACCTTACACAGTAGACTTAACTTTTTGCTGCATGCCAAAGTGAGAGATTTAGCTTACAGTCGTGCTTTTCTAAGGAGCAGGCAAGAAGAATTTCACATAGGGAGCCAGCAGTTAAAGTTGCATTCAATTATACTCAATGAAGCACTATATAAAATGTTGTGGTTCCTCTTCCTTAAGTTTATTGCTTGTGACCAGGCTTAATGGGCAAGMAAGATAACACACAAAGAGAGAGATGTAAAAGTTGGTAATATTTTTCTCTGAGTCATAAATGTGCATACACAAAGACATCCACTGACGTTTTTCAAGACTTTCATGTAAATGATTGTGTTGTGAAAGCTGACATGAGGATGGATGTAGTTTAGAGTCTTTCAAGATTAATTAGTGGAAGTTAGAGGACAGCAATGTGAATATTAGCAAAAAAGCAGGACCAATGTGATAAACAGAAAAGCTTAATCTTTACCACTTAAAAGAAACTGTGTGTGGGAGATGGTAGCGAGCACTGTAAAACAGTTTTTATCCTCTTTTCTATGCTGCATGTATCGAAGAGCTCTGTGTCTAATAATAGAATACATGGTTCCCATTACTAGTGACTTAATGAAATTCTATCTTCTAGTGAAACATGGCTTGTGTTCCTAATGGTGCTTTTATTGTCAGGCTTGAGTGAGTTTTATACTGTTAATTGCAAAGGTATCCTTTAAATCTAAATCCTGCTCTATTTGGGTAGTGTAATTGTAGATATTGAAATGAATTCCTTTTGATTTGTATTTTACACTTAGGATAATGCATCGTGGAATTTTTGTAGCATGYGTTCACTTTGAAAGGTTTTGTTTTCTTGCATGGGGAACTAGTTGGATTTATAGATCTATTAAGCAAGGTGAGCTAGATAYATACTATTCACAGTGATTTTTATATTCCTCAACTTGAAGTGACCTAGTGAGTTTGAAAGTAGCATAAAACTTGAAGCTGAAGTCTTAATATTTGATCTGCTGTGATCATGACCTGTTAACCTTTAGCTTTAATGGCGCTATATAATTCTCCTTAACTTGCAAATGTACTYTACTGTGGGGCTGATTGATGATAAAATACACTTTGCGTAATCACCCCTGTAGAATGCATGTTGTTTCTAGTAGATATCGATCTCCTATATTTGTTGTCTTATGTTTGAGAGAGACTTTGGTTTCTGATGTAATGTGGGTTTTGTGCAGATAATATGCTCAGCATCTTGATTAGGAGCTACAGAACATACGGTTCTTGAAAAGGCAAAAGCTCGTTTCATGGTGTAGTTCCCATAAACATAAATTTTAGATTGTACTAAGATTACTTTATTGACCATGATGACCTCATAACCTCTGGTGGTAAGGAAGAGTCAAAAGACAATCCTAAGAAATGCAGCTTGCAAATATTAAAACTGTTGATGAGAACTGCTTCACTTAGATTATATTCTTTAATGCAGACTATCAAACAGTTTCGATACTTTAGGGACTAAAGTTTTGATTCTCTGATCTCACGCAGCAGTTAAGACAGAAATAAGCTGTGCTACTTTCTTATAAGCTATTTGCTACATCTAGGTGTTCAAAATTGTGAAAAATGCTTTACTTATTAAATAGGAGAAATAAACATTAGGAATATAATACTTGCAAGGGCTGTAGTGACCTATGATGCTGTAACTGACTTGAGCCTTTGGTGCGTGTGTGAAGCTTGTTGAAAGGAAAGGAATTGCTTGTATTCTCTAAGTCGTCTTCTGGTGTGTTGGTAAATGAGCCTGCAAATGTCTTCTGTGTGTGAAGAGATTTGTGCTCTTTCAATCACAAAATAACAATCAAAAGAGAACACCTTTCTTAAAAGATTATTTCTATTTGGAAATGAGCTAACCAAATGCAAATGGCAGAATACAAAGGGGTAAGGTAGGATCTGGTATTATGCTGCATGCTTCTTAAAACATGCTTCACTTAGTGAGAGGAATGTTGCAGCACTGGGAGAGTCATAAAGCATCTTTTAAAAACCTAAAATATTTTAGAAAATGTAATTCGTTAGCTGAATTTTGACATCAGTTTTTTTAAAGGCTGATTGAGTGGAGTTGCAGAGGGTTCCTAAGTACATCCTGTGGAGGGGGTTCCTGGGAGAAGTGGGCAAGGGAGGCTTTTTAAATCTTTACCTTCTCAGAAAAGGAGTCTGTGGCTTTTTAAAGTTTACTTAAGCATCTGAATAATTTCACCTTAAATGCTTTTTTTCTTTTTCTTTCCCATCAGATTTCCTTTATATCCAAAAGGAGGGGAGAAGCTTCAGTTTGAATATGGAGTATATCTTCTCAACAAAAATATAGCACAGGTTGGTACACTGAGGTACTTTTTTTTATGAGTATCTACAATATGCTTAGTGTCAGTATGGTATGAGTGTGCATCTACTGTCTTGTGATGCTATGCTCTATGGCGAACATCTGTGAACTAGTGGAGGTGTTCTTCAAATCCTTGTCTTCACTTACCTTACTGCTTTGGGCTCGAGACTTTCTCTTGTGGTGCTTGGAGAAGGGCTTGCCAGCTAATAATGAATCTTTTCCTTTTCAAATAAATACTATGAGTCTGTACACACTGTTTTGAAAATTGTAAATGTTTTCTGTGGKTTTTTTTTTTATTATTCTGTCATACTTGAAGATCCATTCATGTAATTCTCATTGCTGCTTTAACTTTGCTGTATTATTACTTTAACTGGTATWCTACTCTTATGATAAGAAAACACAACAAGCTGGGAAACCTTAAGTCTTGCCAATGCATGACTTTATATTTAAAAAAAAAAAAAAAATCCTCTAATCATCCTTACTTCCTTGCTCTTAATGTATTTTAAAAATCATCCTTTAATTTGGCAAGCGCATGAGAGTTTACAAGTTTACAAACTTGTATTTGAGATGATGCTAATACCTGCTGCTAACTCATTTGGTATGGAATTCAGACAATGTTCAAAAAGCTGGTCTGAAAGGGACCTGGGGACGCCATTTAGACTGTTGCCTCGTCCTAGGGCAGGGTCAGCTGCTCTTATGCCATACCTGGTAGATGTCTTTGTAACTTTCCCTGAAGGAAAGCCTGTGATCTAAGTAGTCTCTTCCAGTGATTGGCTGTCCTGGCCATTAAAGTATTTTCTGACATCTAATTCAAATTTGTCTTGCTTCTATTTAACGACATAATCACTTACTATAATAATCTGTTCATTTAATTCTCTCCCTCTTTGCAAACTTTTATGCGTTGAAAGACAACTTCTCCTTTCTAAAGTGTTATCTCATGGGTCACGTCTCTTAATTTCTGAGCATTCTTGTTGTCTCCTTCATCTGAATCCACATCTTTATTGAAGTGCACTGCCCAAAGCTATGCAACTGTTGCCTTCAAAACATTGAGTAGGATGGGAGAAATGCTTCACAGGTCTTTTCATTTTTTTTCAGTTCATTATGTTCCGATAGATTTGTACTCTTAACAGCCTGAAACAGTGAATTTTGTGGTTCACTGCAACCAGCAACCCCAAGTCTCTTCTGCACAGCAACAAAATAGTCCATTCTGAATTTGTGCAGATGACTCATTTAATTCATGTTTTACATTCAAGGTACAGCATGTACCTTAGATGCCCCTTTTTCTTCCTAATCGTGTCTCTGATTTGGTGACGAAACTCCAGAAGATGGGGAAAGGTAGGTTGAGAACTCAATCTCAGCTTTGCACTATCTGTGTGTGAGTCTATTCTCTATCCAGGTCACCTAATTAAAATATTGAATAGAACTGGGGTAAAGCCTAGACCCAGGTGGAGCCCCACTTCACTAGCACTTCCATTTTCAGCAGTGACCCATTGTTTAACTACACCCAGAGTACTTACTTGCTCTGTATTCATTCATACTTCATCAATATCCCATTTCCCCAGCATGCTTGCGAGCATATTACACCACAGAGTGCCAAGAGATTTATTTAAATTCCAACAGAAATATGACATTTCAGTTTCTAACCTATTTGTAAGGCCTGAAATTAGATTGGTCTGACAGTTTTATTCTTGAAAAATCTGGTCTTTTTTATGCTTAGTTTCTAGTAGCTTGGTTTGTTTTTCTCTTTCCAGTTCTCTCTTCCACCACTTTTCCCCCATTCCCTACCCCAAATTGAAGTAAAGCTTCTGGATCTTTTTTGTTGTTTGTTTTTTAAGCTTGGATTGCATTTACCATTTTCCAGACTTCTGGTATCTTGCCCGTGCTTAGTGTATTTTGGAAGATGACCTCCAATGGCTCTGAAATATCTTAAGAGGAAGTTAATCAAGTCCTGCTAATCTTGGAAATTCACTTAACCAAGCTGTTAATATAACTTAGACTGTGACTCTTTGTTGCTGGTATTAATAATGGCAGCCAGCTCTTCACACTTGACTTTCATAGCAAAGACTAGTGAGAAAAAGGGATTAAATACTTTTTCCTTCAACTGCTTTGATAGCTTTCTCTCTCCATTACTATCAAATCAACGCTTTCCTTGATCTCTAGTTATGTAAATACATTAGTTCATTCTGTAACTTGTGAGTCGTGATGCTGCTTGCTTTGCTTTTCATGTTTTTGTTCCTATTCTGGAGTTTGCTGTTCAGTTATGTGATGGAAGTGCTCTGTGCTTCTTTCTTGATAGAAATTATGAACTCTTCATTGAGCCCAGGTTGGTAGCCTTTCCATTATTTCCTGTAGTGTGGGTTAGTCGGCACTTGTGCCTGTAGTATCTTTCTTTATAGTAACTGTCTCCACTTTACTTGTTTTCCTGTTTTTCTCTTTGACTTGTCTCTGAGATGTTACCAYTGTTAGACCTACTGAAATCTCTCATTCTGATTTTGTTCTTGTCTTATTTCTAAATGACTTGTGAACAGTTGAACACRTGGTCAGTCACCCATGTTGCCTTCCAAGTCCTTGCAGTTCGTTTCTGAAATCACTGGCATGTGTTTAAACTCATAAAAGTAAATGAAGACTTTAAGTACGTATTTGTATTAAAAAGTTTCCAAATTTACATGAGGTCACTGGTGCTGGTACAAGCTAGAGTAGTCAGTGGCCAAACTTTGAAGTGGTTTTTGCAACACCAGTGGTTCACATGTTAATGCTTGAGATTGTATGCTGTTAAATATAAAACCATAATAAAAGTAAATCGGAATTTTTGGGGGGCTTCTACTACTTATTTAATCAGGAAAGTGTTACTGAAGTCCATATAAACTGTTGTAGTCACCTTTGTTTTGATATCCTTAGTCAAATATTGCAGCTTTTTGTAGTTCTGCCAAGGGGAAATTCCATTGTGAAAGCAGAACAGGTAGATAACATGTAGAAATACATTACAAAACATCTGTACTCAAGGGCTGACTTGATCTAGAAACCTGAGATTGTTTGAATCCTTTGTGTGTTCCATTGGAGGCTGGAACTGTTGAATTTAACTTGCTTTTGGAAGATCTTAAGGCTGCTTTGAGAGAAGCTTCTAGATATGCTTAGTTCATGTGAACGTGTGAAAATAATTAAGTTTGGATGGAGAGTGAGCGGCTGTCTCCTATCTCTAGGCCATCACAGCCTGTGAGGGAATCCTTTTAAGGCCCAAAGGTGTTGGCCTTAATTCAAGGAACCAGTCCTGCAAATTATTCTGTTGTGAATAAATGCGGATCGGTTGCTTAATTCCCTCTGGCTGCTGTGGGAAGATTGGAGGCGTCTAGGAGGAACAGTGCTGACTCTACTGGAGCGATAAGAGAAGAGCTTAGGTCTCCATCACCTTACTTGAATAATTCATGCAAGTCTTGATTGCTGTGGGTRAGAAACAAAGAGCCCAGAAAAACTTGTATCAACTTAAAGAAATACTTGAAAGGATTTGTATAAGCTTCCCTGGTTTCACAGATTTTATTTTTATTTTTCCTTTCACAATTACCTGGAGTTCTGGCAGCAAGGAGAAATGTGAGTGGGGAAGAAGTGAGACTGGGTTGATATTAAGTAAAAATACTGAAATAAAAACTCTTCTAGAGATAAAGTGGTACTGTTTTGTAAAACAGCAGGATAATAACAATGAAAACCACATCTTGCACTTGGGGAATTCAGCTGGAATTAGAAGCAGCTCAGTGCTAGCTTGGTAGAGCATTTATTTGGAGAAACTTGCTTTGCTGTTACATTCCGAAGTCAAAACAATGTGTGTTAATTCCGAGAGTTCATAATAACTTCCATCTGTACGTGAGCACAAATTGTTTCAATCCCCATATTTTCTATTTGTAAAATTGAATCCCTCACGAAGTTCACAGAGTAGCTTTTTATGTTGGATAATATTAGGTAAGACCATAAATTTCCAGTTAAGATTTCAGCTCTTTGACGCTAACGAACATACAAATGTGTTATTTTTTTCAAAGGGAAATTAGTGACTTAGGTCTAATAATATCAACCAAAAAAATCACTCTCATTCCACAGCATTGTCAAAGGTGAAGCACAATACATTTGCTAAAAATGGGAGTGAATTGCTCAGCTCTCAAGAGCGTTAGCCACTGGGAGATCATTCAATAGGTAGCTGGCCCCACAAACTCTTCAGCTGCTAAGTTATGGATGTGTGTGGAGCATCTGAGGAAGATGAGGCTTTAGGAGGAAAATGAAATGAACTCTTGCATTGGTTTTCACAATAGAGGAGTTGATTACACCATGAAAACCTCTTGTTATAGCRGATGAATATTAGAAACTCACTGGAGCGTTGTGAGGGTTTTTTGGGTGATAAGCGAACTCACAGCATGGGCAAGCTAGCATCTCTCAGAGTTCTCATCGCTCTGAACATAATGCATGTGGCACACAGCTCAGCTAGGGCATAGACGTGGACCTTGCTAAGCTGAGCTCTCACAAGTCCTTGAGCATTGGTCTTGGCACTCCAGGTTTTTTCCTCTCAGTTCTTTAAAAAAATTTTTTTTTTTAAACTTCAGAGTGTGGGGGGGTGAGAGTGCAGTGGCTTTGAGTTTCAAATCTCAGGCCTGTAGAAAGAAAGATTTATTGCTGCTTTACTGGCTGTTTTTGCTATCTCTTTCCTTCATTCCCAGAGCCTTGATTGCTTGAGCTTCAGTGTAGGCTCTTCATTACACATGAAGAGATGATCTTATTTTAGTGACCATCCTTCTTGAGGTGTGAGTCCTTAGTGAGCACGCACAGTGTCACTACTGGAGAATATCTGGCCCAAAGTTGTATACAAGATGATATTACATGGTTTCTTTCCTGTATTGGTCACTATTCCTAACGTGTGCATATATAATGTGTAGCCATTGAAGAGAGCATGACCATCTTGTTCGTGAAACTTCCAGTTCCTTTAGGTATTCAAGAGGTGGTCTCTTGCATGATACTTGACAGTCACTATTCCTCATCCAGTTGCAAGATTGCTTGGAGAGGAAATAATTGCTTTATCGCTGTAGAGCTAGTTTCTTCTGGCCCTGGTCAGAAGGGGATTTACTGCAGCTATTTTCTTGCACGGGACAATCAACTTATTTTGCAACTCTGAGTATCAAATGATGATTTGGTATTTTGGTCAGCCACCGAAGGGGGTGGAAGTTAATTTGTCTCTTGATCTTCTGGATTTCTTATTCTGAGTCTCAACCCAGCTTCCCTATAGAACCATAGAACTTCCCTATAGAACTATATCTTCCCTATAGAACTATGATCACTGYGAGACCCCTTTGAGTCTTGTCGTTGCTGTCACCTTGGTCACTACCTCCATCTGGCTTTAGTGGACGTGGCCTCAGAAATGGTGGTGTTCTGTCCTTGCCTGAACTACTGGCTCTTGAAAGGAGACTTGCAAAACTGGGTATCAAATGAATTTGGACTGTTCTACAACTCTTYAATTCCCTAGGGCCAAGCTAAGGAGTGAGTGTGTCTAGTCTTACCCCAGTTCATCACTGGTGTTTGTCAGGGAGGCTCTGCAGTTGGTGGCAGTCAGAGCATACCTCCCCAGACATCACTTCCAGGTTTTGTGAAATCTTTTTGATTTGTTACACTGCATGAGTTAAGGTTTTTTTTCTGTTCATGTTGAATGTGTGCTCACRATTGCCTCACAAGGCAATGCTTCTCTTCTGATCCAGCCTTGATTTGTTTTGTCAGATGACTGTTGAGTGATGTTAGTCTGATATTCCTATTCACATTGGCATGATTTGCTCAGCCCTGGCCAAAGAATAGTTCTGCTTTCATCTGACAGTCATTAGCAACAGATGAACTTTGCTATTTGACAYGAAAAAATCAAACAGTCTTTCATTAGTTCCCCCAAGGATGTTTGTTTTCACATCAATGCAATACAGATCCAAGCAAGTAACTTGTGTCTAGCCCTCCTTTCGTGTGTCCAGAGTCACTGTGTCCACATGGTGGCAGACAACATTTACATGCTTTATGTAACCTGCTAGAGATCTTGATCAGCCAATGCTGCTCTTGCGGGAATGGTGCTTTTTGTTTCAATTGCTTGTCTAATGCACGAGGTAAGTAACATTCACAGAAGCCTAGAAGAAAAGCAAAATACTTCTTGACTTATTTTAGTTGCAGTCAAACTGATATCTTTCTAATAGCTGCATGGAATAAAAGTTAAATGCTTATGTACTAGTGCCATATGTAAAAAAACTGAACTGAAATTCAGCTCTTAAACGTGAAATGAGGCAAGATGTCCAGTTGCTGGCTCTATTAGACTATCTAACATGTGAGAAAATCAACTTTGTAATAGAAACTGTTAAACTTTTCCATGGGAAGTTGAACGGCAGAAATGTTAGGACTAGAAATTTGTTTTGGCAATAAACACTACCGAGCAGAAGTGTCTTTAAGAGTTCTGTGGGTATCGGTGTAGATGCAGTGGTTATGATCCTTTGAGTGTAGGATACTGTGACTTGCACACTACATCTTTTATGAGGCCCCTAAACTAAGATCATAAAACGTACAGTTCAGAAAGAATGCACTGTCTGAATTTGTGGCCAATTTAACTGCATAGGGAAAAGTGTTCTTGAAAGAGCACAGGTTGAAGCCAGAGTTGAGTCCTCATCTTGTAAAGTGCCAAGCATTCATTTTAATGTTAAGAGGAAGGGACTGCACCTGAAAAACCACAAAGTACCTTCTCCAGCTGCGTAGAGCCAAAAGCTTTTAGGAGAGGTTTCATTCCTGAAAGTCTCCTAGGGTAGCAATGGGCTGGTACCTAGCCAGATCATTTAGAATTGGGGAATTTACATATGTTTTTTGCAAACTTGTTGGAAGGCTTTCTTTTTTTCCTTTCCTATCACCCATGCCAAGATAAAATAGGTTGAAATGAGACTGGATTAGCTGTAACAACAGTCACCCTTTCATTCGGATGAAAGCCTGCCTATCCTTGCCYGTAGGCAATCTGTACTGATCAGCAAAGGCCAAGGTTAACTTGCTCTGTGGAGGGAGCAGATCTTGGCTCTCCAACCTGTACTGATCACTGCACCTGCAGCTTGAGCCCAGGCAGCACTGGAGGAGGCTGTGCTTCTTGCTCTGGTTGCAGAGAGTACGGAGCAGATGAGGTGGGGTGAACAATGTGGTTGGGTGGAATAGGAGAGGTGGCATCACCAGCTGCGCCTAGAGTCACTTCTCCAAAATAATTTTGGGGACCACCCCCTGCAAGCATGCTCTGTGTGTTAGATCACTTGTGTACTATGTAGCTGTCATCGTCTCTGTGTGTTAACTCTTCAGCCTGCTAAGTTTTTTTTAAAAACATGAGTATGTGTTTAAAACAGAACCAAAATTTAGTAATCAAAAGGAAAATGGATTCCTGATACAGTTAAGCTGACATAAACACATGTGATTTGCCAACTTAAACTGCTTTGTAGAATATATAAGCATTAYATTTTGAAATTGGAAGAGATAGGAAAGTGGGAAGTCTGTTGTCCAGCCATGGCACAATGTGTTAGTGTAGGAAAAAGATGTCGTGTATAATTTTTCCTAACGAGTAGGGTGTGTGCTCTGGAGACAAAGCTTGACTTTCAGATATGAAGTGTTAACACCTGTGGAATTCATGGACCTTATTTGTGAGCCCGGCTCTTCCTTCAGGAGCCTCCTCACTTTCTGCCATGTTGCCATCTCTTAATGGGGAAAAAAAATCATGCCTAAAATGCATAGTGTTTCCTGAAACCTTGCTTGGTTTAATGAACAAAAATTACTTTTATCTGTCATTAGCAAGCAAGTGACAAGCTGTGACTTTTTTTTTTTTTTTTTTTTTTAGCTTCTTTTTTTTTCACTTCTCCATCCACCCATGTCCTTTGTTCTTCTGTTGTATAGTTTAATATGTATGTTTCGTGCTCCGTGAGGCAGGGTTTGTCTCATACTTCTATGCATAGGATTTGGCACATCAGGGCACAAATCCTGTGAAAGCTTTGGGTATGACAGCTGCTTAATCATCCATAAATGCCTTTCAGGCTTATTATATACTGTGGTTGAAGTTTAGAGCAAGTTGTTCTCCAACAAAAGGAATAAAAGTGTCTGATATGTATTGGCTCATTTACTTTTTGATCAGCCCAGAGCATTTGGAAATCCAGAGCTTTAAAGTATTTTGTTTTTCAAGAGACTGGAAATACTAAAGGGGCTATTGTATCTTTCTTTGCTGGCCTCATGCGTAATTCATGTGAATATTTCTCAAGTTAATATTGTGTAAATAGAAAAAACAAGCTCTGGTTCAATTTAGCAGATGTAAGTTGCTAATTGTTTTCAGGAAGGCCATTGCTGAACAGACCTTGGTTTAATGCTCCCTGACCTCAGCTTTTAAGTTGGAGATATCTTCCATCGTATGAGAAAAGATTTCCAGTATTGGTGTGTCTTAGTGTCATTTGGTGTTCACTGAATGACTGTTATCCTGATAGGAAGCAAGTCTTATACAGGTTAAACTATTGATTCTATACTCCTCGAATGAGAGGTTTTCCCATGTGATTCAAAATCTAATCTTTATTTAGAAGTCAGTCTCCTTTGCCCACTGAAAGTAGCATAATGGATACCTGGGAAGCAGTTCAGCTTAGGTGAAACATGGAGCTGGAAGCTGAGAATCCCCAAATTCTTCTTACATTTAGGCTCTGTGGCGTGGGCYGAATCACTTGCTCTTTGAGTAATGCTTTCTCGAAGCAAGCACCTTTTCACTTGAAGGAGCAGGTTTCACAAACCTAGATGAATGCTTTAGAAAAACTGGCAAAAGCTCAATTTTTAMCCATTTTAAAACAAGGGCTTTCCCAACATAGCATGAAAGAACAAATAGCTGAAAGACTTTGTTTGCATTACCTAATGGAGTGCATTGTTTGTGCACACTGAAACAGTTCTGCAGGTTCCTTTCCTGCAACACCTTAAGGTACAAGGTAAAGCTAGACTGATGCCAAATGGGAGAATTGCCTGATTTTGGAGTGGATTTATCAAAATATGAAGGTAATGAATAAAGTAGGAGGAATGAGTGGCACCATATGCAAATTTCCAAAACCTTATTTGGAAACTTTACTATATTGCTCTGAACTGTCATCGAGCCATGAAACCTCATCACTAGCAGAGAGGAGTTTGCAGGCTTATGCAGATGGGTGTGGATGCTCGTCCACCCCCCAAGCTGATGGAATAGCCCCGGTGCAGCCATGCAGCCTTTCAGCCTGGCTGATGAGTTTGGACTCTGCTATATTCACTCTGATTTCCAGCCAGGACAAGCTGGGCGAGTTCTCTGTAGCTACCTGTGCACTCCTGAGACCATTGCCCTTTTGGTGTTTGTAGGTAAAAAGCAAGCTTCAGATGTTATTGTGCCTTGCAAAATTACGCTTGGGGAGCTGAATGCATAAAGAAAAYGTCATGTTTAAGATGTAGGTGCAAAATGTTGCTTGTCTTTCTCCTTCTGGCTTTTGCACATCTGACCTTTTGTTCTGTGCCTGATATAATGATTTTTAATACAAAAGTCCAGGATGAATGAGGTCATAGGAAGTAAGTGTGCCCATGTCTTATAATCCAATAAACATCACTTTGTGATACCGAGGCGTTTTAAGAAGTTGTGACCTGAACCGGGAAAGGTTATGTGGTATAGTTTCATCTCATCAAGCTATAATGCAGCAAGACTACAGCCGAACAGTAAACATGGYTTTAGTTATTTGAGTGCTTCACTGGGGAAGGGGGGAAGCTTTTCTGAGGCCAGTAATTGCTCTATCTTCTAAATTGCTTTTTTTAATGTTCTTTCTGTAAAATGGTCATGGTATATGAGAGGCACCTTTATGGGCAAGGGGGCCCATATATGTTATTTTTATAACGAGCCCACTAACCACCAAATTTTACAGGAATAGTTTACTTATGTAAGTGGCTGTTTCCCCCAGCCTGTCTTTGACGATGGTTTCCCATATCCTTACTGGGACGTCGGACTCGAACCATGAAGGCTAATGTTTGAGACCTCTCCGGAGGGGTGTTGTGTTTACTCTCAGGAAGGGCTTCACGAATACGAGCGAGAGAGTCCTGGAGGAAATGCGGCTTTTGGCTCATCTAAATGTTTAGTTCTACAGTGTGTTCTGCATGTACTCAAACACGTACTCCTATTTCCTTATTTTCTTGTGGTCTATCTCCAATAAACACTATTGCTGTGAAACCAAAATCCAGTATTARATGTTGCCCATTATCACATTTCAGTTTTAAAAATTAGAAGAAAACTGCTTCATAAATGTTTGGCAGAATATTACAAGTTGCTGAGCATTAGCGTCCAGGCTGCTGCTGTGTTTGAATAATGATCAGACTTTGTATTTTGGTGGATGTGAGGGGAAGAAGCAGCTTAATATAATTCTAAGGCAAGTCAAAGAAGGTAGAATGGAATTTCATCTGTTATCAGATGAGAATGAAGTTTCCCTGCTCACTGCTGGATCACTCCTGTACTTAGATTTCATGCATGAATTTCCCCTGCCTTTCACATGGAAGTGAATTAAAATTCTCCAGCCTGAGAGGAGAGGAAAGGAGACAGGCTGTTCTTGGGCTAGCAGGAACCAGTGGGTGAGAGAAAGTTACCACATGAATTTGATGCGGTTTGTAAGAACTGAATCAGTTAGGGCTCCATGCTAACCTAATGTGTGCAGGCACTTAGCCATAATGTAGAGATCAACATTGCCGAACTGTAGTATTGACTGTCTTGGACCAGTGACTTTGCAGCATCTCGGCGGTTAGTTATCACTGTTAGAGATCGAAGTAAGAGAAGAGGAAAGTATCTTATTGATAGCAGCCTCTACCTTGTAAATAGGGGGGAAATCAGGCTRGTTTCAACCAAGCATGTTTTAAAAATAACAGCGTGATTGTAAGCAGCCTTTGAAGGGACAGCATAAAATGGAATTGTTATCTCCTGTTACTGCTTTGATTGCTGTTTGTATGCCTTTATTTGTTATTGCTAAATCAAAATTGTGATGGGAGTCCTTTAAGATGGCTTTAATGAAGGCTTTTTTAAGTAYGCTGGGTCAGCTTGAGGAACTTTAAAGCGTGTGCCCAATGGGTTAATGAAGGACATGGGTCTTCAAGGATGTTGATATAACTTGTTTTTCTTGTTAGTTTAGTACTCCTAGAAGAATTGCAAAGTAAACATCTGCTTTTCGGGGTGGACCTCTGAACAGCACTGAAATCCACTTGGGAGAAGGAGGCAGGCATTGRCATATCAAGATATGAGTCAGCATTTCCATAAAAATAGCCGTGTATTTGAGCACTTCCTCTTGTTGGATGAGGGCTGTCACTACTGTGGCAGTCATCTATTTGCTCCTTCTGAAAGCAAGATTGAGGACTTAAAGACCTGTTATAATCGAAGTACTTGCTATGTTGCTTTTTTTTCTCTCCTACTTCTCCAAGAAGCTTTNAAAAAAAAAAAAAAAAAAAAAAAAAAAAAAAAAAAAAAAAAAAGAAAAAAAGCCTTGGTTATATTTACTTCCAAACTGTGATAGATGTATACTGACAGTCTTTTAAATATGAAAAATAAAAATGAGTTTTAAATGTTTAGTTTTGACATATGATATCTAAAGAGCTAATTGATACCACAATGTGTTTCACTAATGTTGCAGCTTAAGGGTTTTTCAGTAAACCCACATAGCTGTTCAGAGCTAGAACAGCTAGCTAGATTTAATAAAACAAAGGCAAGCAACATGTTAAGAGTGCAAATAATCTACAATTTTATAATTTCCCCCAAAAGGTATAAACACACACAACTGTTTATATAGCAGCAGGCATTATTTCACTGATCCCCCAAGGTTGTTTATATAGCAACAGGCATTATAACAACACTTTCTGTTTTCATTATTGCAGTGCTTAGTCATCTGAATCCCAGCCAGTGCTCCTTCATACTCTGAAAAGTCATCCAGGATCTTGTAAAACAATTAACTATGTCATTTTATTAAAACTTGCATTCTATATTTCTGTCCCAGCATTTGACATCCTCTGAAAACCTTATGTAAATGCTTGGCTTCTAACCAATACTGCAAACTTGATTGAAAGTACACTTTTGCTTCTATTTTTGTTTGTGGGTTTTCACATTTGTGGAGCAGATGTCCTTTTAAATGCTTGATGCTATCAAGAAAAACTCCTCATTTAACTGAAAATAATTCAAAATTGCTCTTGACTGCCTTAACAGTACATGAGCTTGCATAGTGTAGTAGTGGGTTGGGTCCACCTCTTGTATAGGTACAGACGGTGCTACAGCATCAAGGACCAGTTGCCTGCAGTAGAGACTGAGAGGTGCAAAAATGCTGGAGGTTTCAGTGTAGACTCGAGTATTATGCATAACAGGTACTGAAGTGGCTAGTATTTTGAACTTTATTAACATAGCCTGAGCTGTAAGAATGCTTCCACATGTCTTAGAACAAGATGGATATGGCTAGGGAAACAATATGGTAAATGATGAACAGATGAGTTCAGAATTGGAGTCATTCTGTGCTCCCAAAAAAGGGTATTCCAGTCAAGGTACTTTGTGGTTTCTGGCTGGAAGTAAATATATATGCTTGTATACCATTACTCATTAAATACTGTTACAGGAATTAGTGTAGGAAATGGGCTATTCTTTGCACGTAAATGCAGGATATCATTATTTTTCTTAAGAGGCAGCCCCTTAGTGGCAAAAGCCCTAATTTTGATCTTGGGTGCAATCTGATATTACCTAGAAATAGAAAGATAGCTAAATGGTTTCTTTTTAAGCCAACTTATTTGAAAAACTTTAATAGTTCTAGTACTTCTTACGGACTTTATAGGAGAGTAATTGAACCTTTGCAGGTTTGGATTTTAATTAGTTAACAAATGAGGTAGCTACACTTGTCATGATTTGATGAATGAATGTTTTATCATGGAATTGTTACCTTTAGGAAGGTGGTAAGCTTTTATGTTGTCTGATGTGATTTTAATTAAGTATAACAGTCTAGTTGACAAAATAAATTACTTGGAAGATGCTTGGATGGCAGGAGTGGTTTAGAGATGCTCAGGATGGAGCTGATTCACTGCTGAGGACAGGCAGTTTCCTTCCAGTAGAAGTTCAAACCATTGCACAGAAGGAAATGCAGGTAGAAACTGGAGTAACTGAATCTTATTTCTTTTTTTTTTCCCTCTTCCTGAAGAGTCTAAACCAATTATGCCCGTCTTGTTATGAGTTAACTTTAATATGTTTGTCATGCCTCACCTACAGCTAGTACTGTGGTTGTGTTAGCTGGAACAATTTTCTTAGTCTTTGATGGAAATTAAGTGTTTAAACATTTTATTAGAAAGCTAATACAAGTTTTAAGAATAAATCTACCTTTCACTCTGAGAACCATTGTTTTAAATGCAGCTTATTTCAACATTTATGGTTTTCTGTGATGCTGGAATAAATAGCAAGTATAATATAAAATACCCACTGGTATGATAGGCTGGTCTTCTATAGAGGTAGAGTTGGCCTTAATATAAATTTAATCTTCTCTTTCTTCAGATTCTTCTGTACAGGTACTTCTGAAATTGTCTTAGGACAAACAAAAAACTTAGATTTTACAAAAGCAGTCTAGGCAGTTACCTACTGACGGTTATAAATACTGTCTATCCTCTTTTCAAAGTCTTTTCATAATGCTGAAATTCTTAAGTTTATCACAGTGGATTTGTGGTGTCAGAGGTTTGGGATACAAGTTTTCTGAGAAAGGAATCAAATTGGATGAACCTAGATTTGTTTTCTAAAATCCTGTAGAAACATAAATGTGTATTTTTTTTTTTTTTTCCCCAGTTACAGTTCACTAGCCACTTCTTTACATCTCTAATTAAATAACTTGGAGTGATGTCAGTTAACACAGAAGCCAAAGCAACAAAGTACAATAAAATGTTGACACTTTCTTTTTGATATGAGTAGAAGGAATAAATCTGTGTAACTGAAAGAAACCACAAAGTGARATTCCCGCCCCCCCCTTAAATATCAGTACCCTTATTCTGTCTTGAACTGTTCATAAAATATGATGCATCTCATCTGCTACACTTGTTTCTGTGGAGTAAGTGTTGCTAGTAACTGGTATGAGAGCAGACTCAGACTCCTGTCTGAAGTGTCTGATGTCTTCAGCTTACTTGTTTTCCAGTTCATGTTTACTAGGTGTTTTTGTTCAATCAAGTAACATTTCACACAGCACTTGGGAAAACAAAGCTGTATATAGGAGCTAAATATTTGTAAGGAAATGGCAATTAATATTTTATTACTTGAACATCATTAATGATTTACTCACAGTCCCATGGAGAATACACGGTCATAAATGTGAACACAAAACTTGGACACTTACTCACTCAAATTAAAACAGGCACATTTTCTTTGGATGGCCGGGTCTGTAATATCCTGAAGGAACAATCTAATCTTTAAATAAAATGCTGCTTTTGCAAATGATACTTGGTTCCTCTGGAAACTTAGTGTGGGGCGGGTGGAGATGGGTGATGTTTAATAGCAACAATTGAAATGTGAACTCAATTTCTTAGGAGAATCAAGACAGCACACGGTCACCTCTCTCCGCTTTTGTTTTCCTACCCAGACGTTACGTTTCACTGCTCTCCTTCTTGCCTCTCTTCTCCTTACATCTTCCAGAATGCTAAGCTCTAAGCTCCTTTTAATTCTCATGGGCAAAGCAACTGTCCTCTCCCTACCTTTTTCTCTTTTTAAAATTGATTTTGATGTTAAAGGGTCCTTGTATGAATCCTATTGTAACGGGTCACAGGTGATGGTTATTACTGTTGTTCAGTGTCTTGCTATTTATTGGATGAGGTGCAGTAACTATCCCTGTATGTGTGGTGTTGGCTGTTAAAAAATATTGAACTTAAGGAAAGGTATATGAGAAATGCTTTATGGTTTGGGGAAAAAAACAGTCCTTACTAATGATGCGGCATTCAGAGGGTAAGAGCAGGAGGAAGAAGAGTTCTGCTCCCAAGTAAAAGAGAAATCTTTTTTCTCTTCTCTTCTCCTCTTCTCT
>JAYKAV010003021.1:1088394-1284029 GCA_035582835.1 Phoebastria nigripes | reverse complement strand
TCTCCTCTTCTCTCTCCATGCTCCCGTTTGCTGTGTGCTGTATGTGTAGTAGGTTTTCTCATTCAATAGCCATAGAGAGATTTCTTTTTTGGGGTATGTGAGACTACTGCAGACCACTGCGAAGCAGGAGTTAACCTTGTTGCATTAATGAGGAGGTAATTTTGGAACCAGACTAAAACCTAGGAAGTAACTCATGGCTCTGATGCTTTGACTGAGGTGGGGTTTTTTGTTGTGTGTTTTGGTTTTTTTGTTTGTTTGTTTTCTTTTTTCCTCCTGTCACTAGAAGGCAGATGAGTTTTTCAACAGCTTTTGGGATTACTTGTAGGTTTGTTTCATAAATACATCGTTGTCAGCTTGTCTTGATACAGACACATAAGGTAATAGTGCTTTATTTTTAAGCTGTTACAAAGCCAAAATAGAATGCAGTTTATAAAGTTAAATCATATTTTTTTTTCTAGAGGTTTCACAAAACTTACATCCTAACTTTACTTACTATGCATCTCTACTGTTTGCAATACGAAAATGTGTTTTAGCAGAAACAGTGGTTTTGCTCATATTTTGATACAAGAGTGTCTCACATGCATTCCTCTGATCTTGGCTGTTGGAAATAGAGAGATCCCTTAATCCAATTCTTTTCATGCTCTGAAACCTTAGAATTTAAGGATGACTATAAAAAGGGGTATTCTATGAACATTTGATTGTAGTAGGAGGAACAAATGTAATGGTTTTTGATTTTTTTTTTTTTCCCCCCTCTTTTTTTATTTCTTTTGCTCCAGGCTAGTTCTTTGGTTAACCAAATCCACTGTAATCCCATCAGGAGAATGTGGTGATCGTTTAGTAATTTATATTGTATGGTTGTCTTAATCCAGGTTCTGTCATTGTAGCAGAAAATATGAGTCCAAGCCCACCATATGACTTGACTGTGTCCATATGGAAATAATAAACTGTGTAATAAATGGCCTCCTGTTGTACAATGCAGTACTGAGGATGATTTTCTTCCAAAGCAATTTTTCTTTCTAAAACTCAGACAAGCATAGAAATCATTCCCAATTTCAAGAGTCTTTTTCTGTGAAAAACTGATTGGCCCATTGTTTGGGAGAAGTCAGAAATCTTTCTAACTTAGAGAATGCTTGCCTACACCTTACTTTCATGAATTATGGAAACAGGTGTGTAATTCTAAAAAACGAATTTAACTTTGAGTGGGATTGTTCCATGTTTCAGCAAGTAGCTCTATCAGTATCAAGTTTGTGCAGTTACTGTATGTGTGTGTTGGAGGCCAGCTGTGACTTCTGGAGGGTGTTAACATCCGCTGAGAACTGCATATCATGTTGATACTGCTTCATTCCAATAGTCTTAAAGATATTGGAATTTAGGGATTTTTTTTTTTTCATATTTTAACCACACAAGGGATAAATTTCCGTGCAAAGTTTCCCTGAAGTTTTGAGATTGAAACTTGAAAGAAAGACTTTTTCCCTTCCATGTGCCATTTTCTTCGGAGGTATTTTTAGTTTGGGGACTTCTTAAATAAGTAGTTTATAATTACCAGCAGTGACAGTTATGTCATGTGTACTTCATTTGATAATCTGAGGGTAAAAGCAAGTTGTGGTTTGCATGCAGTCAGTGTATTGAATCTTTTCATTTGTTTGCACCCACATAAGTGTTAATACTTGGGTTAAAGAAAGCCAATGTTTGAAGCCTTTCTCTTAGCTACATTGCATTATATTTGAATGCTGGGTTTAATTATGAGAATAATAGCAGTTTAAATGTTGATGTAAACTGTATAAGGAACACAGATTTAGATCAGTTGTGGGACAGCATGTATTTTTACTAGTTGATATTACTGTAATAATGCCATTACTGATTCCAGCATACATTGATACGCTCAGGATGACAGATGACACTTGCACACAAATAAATGTTTTGAATCGGTGAATATAGAACATTGTGTTGAAATTTGGTCTTTTCACTTAATGGCTGTATTTTTATTAAGCTGTGCGGCCTCTCTCCTGTTACAGGTTGGAAACGGAAAAAGTGTAATGAGGTTAACAGTCAGATTGACTGATTATTTTGTCCCTGTTCTTGGGTGGGTTTTGCTAATACGAGGTTATGAGTATTAAATGAAACATTTCCTTAAAGGGAATAGATCTCTTGAAACTGCTTGATTATCCTACACTTTCTTTGAAAACCTAGTAAATTAACTGACCATAATGTTATATTCATTGCAATCTGGGATTTGGAAAGCTGTGCTAATTTTAGTTTTTTCTGTTCTTGTAGCTTAGATATCAACATGGGCTGAGTACTCCAGATCTAAGGCAAACTCTTCCTAACCTGAAAAACTTCATGGAGCTTGGGCTAATGGTTAGATGGTAAGTATTTTTTCATCATTAAAAAGAGGTAGATGCTACAAAAAATCTAGCTGTAAAAATTTTTCACAAACAAGCAGCTCCTCTTCATAAGAGTTAAGCATGCTTGGTGAAGATTGTGACTTCCCCAAAATACAGGCTAAGATGTCCACAATATTCTGCTATTTTCTTTTGCTCTTTTAATATCATCCATGTGATGGGCCCACAACACTTCCTGCAGGAGTTGGGGGGCGGGAGAAGACTGTTTGAAAAGCAATGTTCTTCATTAAAGGGAGGTGAATTAATCATTCTCTTAAGACTGTATCTAAGGGTTGGTAGCAGATCCACCTTCTGTATTATGATAGTCCGGAGGGTGGAAAGGTGTAACAACCTTAGCAGAACAGGTCTTAGCCTGGTCAGTACCTGGCTTCCCATTTGCTTCATATGTGTAATTCAGGTGAGCTGCATGGGAATCTGTGAATTATAATCAGCACAATTTGTGTTGAGTATAATTGCTGCTAATGAAAATAGCTGTTGCATGTTGAGTGTTGTTGCTAAATGGGAAGCTACATTAATGAGTAACTGAAGGTTATAGTAACCTTCCAGGGAAATTCTTGATGCTTCTGCTCTGATGCACTCTGGAGGATCCAGACTCACTCTCCACTGTCTGTGTAGAAAATCAAAGCAGACTGGTTTCTATGTTATAAGACTACAGTTAGCGTAGGCTTATCTTGCAGCAGTTGTTTGAGCATGAGGCTTGACCAATTCTTCTTAAACCCACTGAGATAAATTTTAGAAATGTGGAAGGTGATTCACTAGCAAGTGTATTTCTGCAGGTGTTAGATGCTTGTATTCTCATTTCTTAATTTATGTTCTTTGAATTGTGTGCGCTCATGCAGCCTCTTCCTTAAACAGTTATTTTGTCCTGCATTCTCATCTCCATTCTCTGAGTGCCTGAATCCCACCCAAACATAGCATTGTGCTGTTTTAGGATCCCTGGGTTAATTATTCACTGCCCAAAAGTTGCACAGGTCTTGTCTGGTCCCTGTGTCATACCTGGCCCCGTGCAGATGCCCTGGATACTCCAAGGTATTGAAAATACCATCCAGTATGAGCTAACCCCAGCAGGTTTTGCTGCCAGGTGCTCCGATGATGGATATGGACTTCCTCGCTGCTTCAGTTGATCTGAGAAGTAATTTCTTTTGGCACATATTATGCTAAATTGAGGTGAAAGAGTGCTTCCAGTCTTCCTAAAGGAAACTAGTTCTTCCTAATAAGATAATGAACTACAAAACACTAATAGCCAAACCTTAATATTTTTGGACTAGTATATGGCTTTTAGGGGAGACTGAAAACCAAGCTTGAGCTAGTTTTTAAATTTGATGTGAAATGACACTAAACATTGTGGCACTGGCCCTTCTTCAACAGTGGAGTTAAAGCTTTCTAGTGTTATTCATATTATATCTGAATTCCTTTCATGTTAAACCAGCAGAAGTAGCAAAGCCTCTACTAGTGTAATGCAGACTAGTCTCTTGTCATGTTCTGCATGACAGGTATAGAAGCAGCGTAGCATAAGGTGAATTTTTCTGGTGATGGAAATACTTTTCTGAAATTAATGCAGAAAAAGCGTTATGTGATAAAAAGTCTTAGGTTGAATAACGGCAGGCAAACTCTGCTCTGATTTTTTACTATTCCTACAAGGTTCTTATTGCTGTATTTTAGTGGGATCCTAAAATGTTGCTAAGCTCTAAAAGTCTCTTCTTTCCCCGCCCCTGCAATATGTAGAACATGGGAAGAACAACACATCAGTTTTAAAGACAGTATGTGATCACACATCCTTTTATGCAAAAACAAACCCAAGCTTTTTGTTATTGCTCCATTTGAAAATTATAAGAGCAGGCTTCAAACAGGGTTAGTGCCTCAGAGTAGCACAGCTCAATATATCAGACCTTTGGGACAAAAGTTATACTGCAGTGGGTAACGGTGATGAAAATCCTATGGGACGTCGTCCTGCCGCAGTTATTTCCAGCCCTTTTTTCTGTGTCACTCTTTGCCTTTGTTATCTTTCATTCCTTGCACAGAAAGGCTGATCAACGTGAATGCTAAGCTAGTTTCCAAATCACTCACTTTGGGAGGAGAGTCTTGGCAAAGGAAAACAAATACAGTAGTAGGAAAAAGTATCATCTCTGAGCAATACTGTAAAAAGTGTTGCCTGATGGAAACTCAACTTGGCCAACAAAACAGTRGAAGTAAACAGGCCCTGAGAAAAGGAAGCTCAGTCCCTTGTGCAGTTTTATTCTGTCAGTAATTTCAAGCACAGCTGAAAAGATTCTCCCTGCTTTTCTTCTTATCCCTTAGCAAGATGCATAAAGAAAAGCTTTCTTCATCAGGGAAAATACTACTGTGAGTTTTCGTGGGGTATCCATCACTGTGATGTGAAAGTCCTAAGATGACGTGTGGTCCCCTAAGCAAATCTGAAAATGAAGGGCCAAAATACCTAAACCATGACTTCTGTAGCACTTGTGTGTACTCGTCAGTAGAGTGGGAGGGGTACAGGTCGTGGATGTCTCCTTCAGTCTTGAGTAAGCAGAGGTGGATGACTCTGGGACATGTTAAATGGGAATCGTTTTCAAAGCGTAGGTATCTGTTCTTCCCTTCTGGTGTGTGCTGGCTTTGAAGAACTGATAATGGAACCTTTAGTTATGCCTTAGAGGCTTTGCCATCATACAACCAGGGTTTGGTTTTTTTTTTCCCTAGAGGTGATACACAGTCATTAGCAAGACAAAACACATTTTTTGGCTGGATAATATTTCAAAACATGTAGGAATATTAAGCATAGTTCTCCGGGAGTATCATATTYCCTCCTTTCCCCCCACCATGAATGTCTATGCCTCATTTCCTTCTCACCTCCAAAACTTGTATGAATAGTTGTTCATTTTTAACTTTTTTATAAGGCTAATGATTCTAAACAATGCTTCTCAGTACTTCCTAATAATATAAATGGAAATGAGGCTTTACAGGGAGTCTAGCTCAACGGGAAAACTGGCTAGACTTTCATAATTGGGCACTGCAGTTGAGTACATACATAGCAGAGTACAGATGCCCACTGTCTTGTGGATAATATCTGATTACATATATTTAAACAAGCATAAAAGCCACCGGCTGTTAAAATGAAGGTTTGAAGGAATTTCTTGTTTTCAGGATACTGTAGGTGAGTCATGTGATACCCTCTGCCACAAACCATAGTCAGTAAAGTACTTCCAGGTTATCCTTCACTTGCAGGATGAGAGCAGGAACATATGAGGCGGTGATGGGTTTTTCTTATCTACAGATTCACTTGGACTGCCTGGTTTGTTTGGTTTTGTTGCTGCTGGTCTTCAGTTTCCTTTCTTAGCGCTGTAGCTGGGTTTTTGCTGAATTTAAGTTCTGTCAAATCATAATCACACTGGTGAAAAACAATACCTATGTTGTACTTAGTTTCTCTTTGAACAGGACTGGTTTTAACTCCTAGCCCATGCATCGTCCTCATTTTTGCTTTTATTTAGAGACATCTGTATTTCTCTGTAGTCTGGAATGGAATTGAATCCCCTAGTTATTCAGGGTAACTGAAATACATAGTTATTTCAGGCTTAACCTCTTTCTCTGACAAGCATCAGTTTAGATTGGAGTGCAAAATAGTTTCTTTACCCCTTCAGATGAAAAACTAACAAACAAACAAAAAACCCACAGCTTTTGTAGAAAAGCCCACCTATTTCATACTTCTATCAGAGCAATTTTGGCAGTTGTCTTTAAAGTCTCAGCTTTGGGCTTTCATAAACTCCCTTGTTCTGCCTGGAGCTCTGGGGCAGCCCTTGGCCCTGTTGAAGGTCTGTGGAGTCCAGTGCCTTTGCATCAAGGTTTAATCCCTCTGCCTGGTGAGATTTGTGTTGTTTTGGTTTCTCAGGCACGACACTTAAATGATTAATACATGTTTTCACATCCCAACACGCGTGATTTATTGCAGCAAGCTTGCAGGTCTACAAGCTCTGCTTCCCTCTTCATATCTCTCCTGGCACCTATATTCTGCTATGTTTACTTTTCTTCCCTCTTACCCCTGCTGCAAAATATTATTTGTGCTGTATGTAGACGAAATCAAGACAGATCTGTTGGTTCCTGCACGCACTGTTATGGAGGCTACAGAACTGCAAAAACTTACTTTTCTGATATCAAATCTGGATATTGACTCTTAAGGTGAAAGATGATGAGCCAAAGTTGTTGCTGATTTAGACTATCCCAGTTGTGGTCCCCCAAACCTTTTCTGTTTCCTTTTGGGAATAATTCTCTTTGTTTCCAGCTCTTTAGTCCTGGAGTCTCACTGGCTTCCAGAAAAGCAGCTCATTCTTAAGATTAGCGTTTACTGATGCAAAAGGCCCTATGCAGTTTTTTCTCTTAAATTCTTTTTGAGTATGCAGTTTATTCCAGCTTTTGAGAGGCACCAGATCTTTACTTCTGTGTAGTCTGTACATTTTAAACATTGTTTTATTCCTTTTTGCATATTCAGATTTATCTTTCACAAGTCAGGCTCTTTAGATCATGGTTGCATTAAATCAAGAGACTCTCTCATTTTCTCTCCTATTCTTCAGCTTAATCTCCTCTGTGTAACTTTTGAGGAATAGTATTTGTGTTTATYAATGACAGGTAAAGAGCACACTGCAAACTTGAGCAGTCCAGTGAGAAGGAGTTTTTTTCCTAGTGAATAGATGAGACCATAGGCTTATCTAATGCTAGCAAATACAAGATATTCCTTTAGAAAGTCTTGTCTGTAGTCAGGGAGATGTCCTTTTGAGCCTGCATTTAAAAGCTTTACCCGAAAATACTTGTGTGCCAAGGCTTAAATTTGTGTTTCGAAGGTACCTCTTGATTCATACACTGCTAGATTCAAGAGGAGGCTAAAACTTAATGTTTGAGTTAAGAAAACTCTGGTAGCTTACTTTATGAAGATTTTTTTTTTTTTTTTTAAAGCCTGTGTCAGAATTTCTTAGCTGCCAAAAGACGCAGTTTCACCTTAACTTCATATTGGCAGCCTCCCTTTGCAGCCCTGTCACTATTGTGCGTTATTTAACCAGTAATCTCTATGAAGGTGAGAAACTATTATTGCTTTTTAGCGCAGTTGACATGATATTGGCTCGGAGCTGCTCTTGGAGCTTCAAACATTTCAGATGGCTATAAACCAACTTAAACACCTTCATTTAGCGTTCTTACTGCCATGAGGTCATAGTTTGCAACAAAAAAGATCAAATGGTGTTTAAGGTTTTTTTTTTTTTTTTAAAGTATTCTCATACCAAAGAGCTGTAGCTGTGGATTTTGGCTTTTGGCCAGACAATCAAGATTTAGTATTTTGACCAGCTGTGATCCAGTAATGTTCCTCAGAGGAAACATTTTGTGGGGAGGAAAAGATACATATTTGAGCCTGTGAATTGTATTCTGTCTCTCATACTGCTTTACAGTTTCTCTGAGCCCCTTGCAGACAGATTAAATAATCACAAGTGAATCTGAAGAAACTTTTTATCAAAACTGCAAACGGATTACAACCAGAATCTGTTCACTAAGAAAATAACTTTAGAAATGTTTGTGTCCTACTTCAATCACTTTATCTCGCCTGTTTAGAGCACGGAGTCTGTGTCTTGAGCCTTAGGTCTGTAAGAATGCCCAAATGGACTAATTATTGACTAGTGAAAACTAATATTTTGGGGGGAAAACAGCTACTTTGTAGTTTTGTGGCAGTAAAGCTTACAGCTGAAGTTAGACTATTATGAATTGGCTTTTGAGATTTGGATGCAATTGAAACATTGAGATTGGTGATGATGTAATTCTCTTATCTATAATGTCCAATAAATCTGAGGTTTCTCTTCTTTTTTTTTTTTTTTAAATTTAGAAATCCTGCTTCCTGATAGCAATTCAGCGTTCGCCTATACGTAACCAGCTCTAGTCTGATCCAACTTGATGACTAAAAGTCATTAAGCCCTGATGACAGTTCATCAAATCAGTTTTTATCCTCCACTAGTCGCAGGCCGTTCTTTTTGGACAGGTGTCCACATCTGTTAGGTGTCTCAGAAGATTGACCAGCTGAACCAGCTCAACCCTAGTAATTCAGGTCAAGGTTGTACCTCAGAGTAAAGGGCTATGCTCCTGCAAGCCAAACTCTTTTCATTGGTGACAATACCTTACAGTCTCTCAAGTTTCTGGGCAATTGGATGATTTTTTTCTAACGTGACTTTTTAAATATATTTTATTAATTCCATGAGCTGTGAAGCTGATAAAGCATTTCTTTCTCTGGACTTTGCCTTGATGCAGTGCTATGAAAATGCAAATGGAATAGAGACCCTCCGTCAGCTGCTTGTTTTCATGAAGATTAATAGCAACCTAGTATTTCTGAGCTCTGTGCCTCTTTGTAAACATTACTTTTGAACCAAAACCTCAATTTGACTTCTCATTCTCACCTGCAGGGAGGTGATGGAACAGCAAAAGACCCCTTGACTTAACTGCTTAACCCACTGTAACTAGAGCCATTTTGTTTTTATTTTACTTGCCTGCAAGACTATGACCATTGTTCTACTTAAAAGTATACAGAGAGCTATTCATCTTCTCATGTTTGTTTTCTAGACACTCGTCACTCAGCCTAAACTAGTTGCCTAGGTTGGCCCTGTGGTCAAGAGGAGGCATCCTGAGAGGGTGACTCCCACCGATCATAAATGGCTCTCAATAGGATACTACCCACCCTTCCTGCCAGTGCTCGTGTTCTTTCTCCAGTGACTGTGGAAGGAGCCTAGGCAATGAACTCTTAGATGGCTGATCTCCAAAGTCCTTCATGCATATTTACTTTTATCTAAATGCCTTAGATAATGTTTGATAAGCAGTTAAGCCATTCTATTGACTTCATTCCTGCTTTCTCAGATTTGGGCTGTTATCCCCAAATTTGTTCCTGACTGAAGCTAAACCCATCCTATTCATATTTATTGGCAGCAATGGACGGTTTCAGAAATCTGCCCGCATGTGTCTCCAGCAGCTTAAAACCTGGTTTTGCAGTCTTAAGTAAGGTCCACTTCACTGCATGTAGTTTAAGGAGCCTGGCTGCAAGTGCTTTTTGTTCTAATTCATTAGTTTGAATGCCTGCATGATAAATGAAGACCATTCCTGCTTTTACTGCCCTGTGGGGCAGCTCTTACGTACTCTATTAACTGGGAAGTTATTTTGTAGACGAGGGAGATTAGCTTTGTATTGCTGCTACGTTTAGGCTGTTAGATCACTTAGTATAGATCATTCTGCCAGTTCAACTTACTAAGGAAGGGAAGATTGGTTTTGGCTGCTGGACTAAAGAGGTATTGTTCAGGCATACATAACGTGTTAGCTTGAATAGCCTTGTCATAACAAGCTCTTTAAAAACTCTCCTGGTCCTGCAAACTAATTAATTTCTCACCCATTTGCCTGTAAGGCCTAGATTTACAAAGGAATTTGGGCATGTTTCTTTTTAGGAGGAACTTAAATTTAGATGCCCACCGGAACAGTTTGTAAAGCTGCTTCTCTCGAGCTAATTAGACACCGCAGTTTTCATGTTGGTTTACTCAGACACTTAAATGTCTTCTGCTGCTGCTTCTTTCTTCTGCTTCACAGAAAAGTTGCTGTTGTACCTAAATTGGACTGAACAGCACTTGCTGAAGGTAATTTGGGGTTTACCAATTAGACAGTCTCATGCCATACTTGTCTTTGCCCTTTAAAGCATCCAAGAAAAATGAATTTGAGCAAGTTTAAAGCACAGTCCAGCACAACAAATAAGAGTAGCAGGTATTACTCTTTGAGATGGTGAAGAGGCTTTGCCTTGGGTTTGATCTCTCCAAGAATTACTTGCGTTTTGCACAACGGTGTGCCTCTGCAGCTTCAGGAGCTAGGATTAAACCTAGGATTGCTTTCTGCTCTTCTTTCCCTACACGTTGTCCTCATCAGAGATGGATCCTACTCTTGTGAGATCTTGCATCTTGTGCTGCAAGGTGATATATTCAACAGGAGGAGCCACTCCAAACGTGTATAGGCTGATGTTCAGGCCACTGTGTGTGTAACTTGTCTGGACCCTCTTCTGACTGCTTAACATTTCAGGCAAGAGCTTTTATCACTAAAATATTGTGTAAAGAGTAGATATCCTTGTGATTGTTTTGAGAAACACTCATCTGTACTTAAATCCACAAGGTACAGCTTGAAATTCTTCTTGGATTAGATTTTAATCTCTTAAATGCCTGTCCCAGGGCTGTGTATGGTTGAATAAAATCCAGAGAAATGGCAGAATTTCCTATAAGCCCTTCTTGTCATTGTGCCTAGGTCAGGAGATAGGAAGCTCTTACTGCAATAGTGGGTGTAGCAGATCTGATGCTTTGGCGTCAAACTCTTCCCTCTGTGAAGGATACTCTACAGAACAACTAACATGATGGATCTATGCATCTGCCATCTGTTGTACATGGGGAAAAAAGTTATCCTGTGTTATTCTGTCTGTTCCTAATCTTGCTTTCTATTTCAAATGTGTGGGGCTGTTTCTCTGGAATCTGCAGCCCTTCTGGGTTCCAGTTCAGCAGGAATACGTTCCTGTTTGACTCATCCCTGACGTCTTGATATAAAGATCATTCTTCTTGGTTTCTCTTTATTGTAGCAGGGGATGTAATACTGGAATCAGTTCTGGGAATAACCCATTTCTTTTGGAAAGGGATGGCAATAAGTGGCCTTGGAGTTTGAAAAGGAGTTTGTATGAGAATGGCGTTCTCGTACACCCCGTCTTCTTTTTGAATTACATACACGCTCACTATTTTAAATGATATTAGACAACTGATTTGTCAAAAAGGTCCAGACCTAGAAACACATTTTATACAGCTCATTCTAGAGCTGCAAAAAGCAAGTGTGTTGCCCTTCGGATCTTGAATTGACAATACAGTACAAACAAAACAAAGCAAACTTCAGCAACAGGTGTTGGGTTTTTTCCAACTTAAAATACTAGACTGAGCACAGAACCCATCTCTCCTTTTTGCCTGTCTCTTTCTTTTGACCCTTCTGCATTTAGAGCCACAAGGTGATGGATCAGCACAGTGCACATATTCAAACTCTTGTAGCACAAAGCTCATAGCTCTCCTGCCTTGAGGCTCCCCCTTGTACTCCTCAAGACTCGTGGCAGGCTTAGGCTCCTCTTAGCAGCAAGACTGGTCCTAGCCTGTGCTTTGGGCTTGGTTTTGTAAGGAAGAGGGGAGGAGGGAGGCCTTTCCTGCCCAGTTCCACAACACAGAGCCACTGCTTGGCCTTGGGACATGCATCTTGCCACTTCTCTTTGGCAAGACATGCAAATCACCATGTTACATGCTATCTCATCCAAGTGGAAGGGAGGTAATTCAGCTCTGCAACATCCCTATATCTGAAATGGGAAAGGCAGCAAAACCTTAGATATCTTGCACTGAAAAGCACCATTTACTTAATTGTTCGGTGTCTGATAATTTGAACAGTGATCTGTAGTAATCAGTTATCACTTGTCCGTGAGAAATTAGTTCACATAAACATAGGATGATGCACCCTTGGACCCAGAGAAGTGTCTTGAATGTTATCTGGCTTTGTGAATATATGCACTTCTTGGAATTTGAGTAAATTCCTAAAACTTACCGTTTAATTGTAAAGTTTCTAATAATACCTTGTTTTACTGCATTTTGCTGTTAAAGCTGAAAACATAGCACACTCTTTCCCATGCTTTTTCTTAAGGAAGATTCAGCAAACCTAGAGGTAATACGAAAAAGTTTCTTATCTAAGATTTAAGATAAACAGAATCTAATCAAATAAATAATACCGAGTATTCATGTATTTTCTGAATCGAGGCTGAAAGCACTAAGCTGGGGGAAGGCGAGGGGAAAACAGAACATCCCCAATATGTCTGCAGTGCACATTGCGTAAGTAAAGTTCGCAAGTGTCCTGCCTCAGATTCTTGTGTTTGTTGTATTACATCATTTTAAAAATAAATGGTTGGTTTTGTAGGGGTTGGTTAAAGTATTTTAAAGTCTCTGGTCGGTAAGGGACTTGAGGGCTGGTCTACAAGACCACATATACAGCACTTAGTAGCATCTGTGGCACATACTGATTTCTGTTTTGTCACCTCTGTTAAGAATGCTCCAAACCTTTGCAAACAAAGCTGCAAACGCTATGCAGAGTTTACATTAAAAAGGTCTGAAACAGCAGTCGAAATTTAAGAAGAAAGTTGATGTTGATGTTTTTGCTGCTGGCTGCATGTGTGATGCTTATCTCTACTTCACTGTCCACAACTGAAAATTCTGAAAAGCAGTTTTTCCTTAAGGTAATTTGAGGGTTTTATGGAAGAGAAGGAAACCCTACACATGTATTAAGGGGCGGCGTGGGAGGAGGTAAGATGGGAGAGGAAATTAAAGAGCAGTAGTCCTCCACACTGCCCTCCCGTGGGGATGCTTATTTTTCACAGAGGGACTTTTTGCAATTCAGCTTATCCTATTTACAAAGGGGAGCAAAAAAAAAGAAAAATAATGTGGAAAAGGACCTACGCTAGGGACTACTCATAACTGCTATTTCAAGACTTTCCCCTGCAAGACAGATCCCAAAATGTATCAGGCCTTGAGTAGAAGGAGTTTCTTTTAAATTGAGTTAATGAAGGAGACTCATACTGACAGCAGTTGAATCTTGGAGTTGTATATTCAGCAGATCAGTAATAGCTGTATTATAATTTTTTTTTTTTTTTAATTTGGAAGGAAAATGAACYGGTTGCATAAGTTAATGTACAACATACTATTTGCATATAGGATGGTGATTATATTTGGATAAGGATTAAGCCGATGAAGGAAAAGTCACATAACACACCCCAGATGACGTAAAGCGGATGTTCCAAATTATAGGCCCTGAGACAGTGTAAGTGGTCTGTGGAACTGTATTAAATAGTAAAATCAAACTTGTAAATTAAGCTTGATTAGTTCATGTTCCTCAAGAAACCGAGCTTGACGTTTGTCCAAAAAGTTTTGGAACRATTGACATGGAAAAGCAGAAGATCTGGCAAAAATAGTCCTTTGCAAATAGCAAAGTTGGTGTGTTTTTTCTCCTTTGTGCAGCTGTCAGGAAAGTCCACTGTTGGAAGAAGTCGCTCTTAGAGGATTCGGCCATTATTACTCACTTTTGAAGAGTTTATGATGGCCCAATACAGGCCATAAATACATAAATATACGGTCAACAGTAATAATTCATAAAGTACAGCTTGGTCCTATAAAATGGTGTTAACAGTACGAATTAACATAATGTGGTGGTTTCTTGGGTGATTGACTCTTCAAACCATGGAGCTTTGTAAATGTTCCTACACGATCTTACCGGTTTTCAGTAAAGCTGTCCTCTGGGGTGTCTTCTGTAGTTCATACAGCATTAAACACATTTGGGGTTTTAGCACTTTAGGATACAAGTAGTTGGCCAAACAGAGCCCGAGGTTGTGATAAAATAATTCCTTCAGCCTTTGGTTAAACATCTGTATTGCTCGTGAGCATGCCTGACAGCTGTGATWTATCCTTTCTTTCTTTTATAGTGATCGACACCATACATCCAGTGCAATTCCTGTTCCAAAGAGACAGAGCTCTAGCTTTGGCAGATTGGATATCGGCTTTTCCASTGGGCTTCCTTCTCCAGATAAAGGACTCCGAAAACGAGCCAGCACGGGAAATGAAAGACTACAGTACAAAACTCCTCCTCCTAGTTACAACTCTGCTTTAACACAGCCTGTTGCCATCACAGCCCACGTAGGAGAGTTAGATAAAAAACCTGGATCGATATCTTCCTCCTTGGATACCTCTATGGACTCCTCGAAAGGAAATACCAAGAAAGGCGAGGACTTGTGCAGCAGTTTAAATGGAGAAAACGGGAGCCTAAACAATACCCAAGACCGGCAGGAGTCTCTCCTAGGACATACTAGTGCAATAAATGGGGCGTTTCTGCCTGGTGAGTGCTCTGGCACTGCAAGCAACGAGCAGCCCTGCGAGTTTCGTCCCTCGCTCGGCCCTGTCCTTTGCTGCACCGTGGAGCAAGCAGAGGAGATCATGGGGATGGAAGCAACGGGGTTCAGCACAGGAGATCAGCTAGAAGACTTTAACTCCATCCCGGTGGAGCATGCCGTGGCAGTGGAGTGTGATGAACAAGTCCTAGGGGAGTTTGAGGAGTTCTCTCGAAGGATCTATGCACTGAATGAAAACATGTCCAGCTTCCGCAGACCGCGTAAAAGTTCGGACAAGTGAGCTTGGACAGGGATTTGATAGCAGACATTGAGATGAAATCAGTGATCTGGAATAGAGATAAAATTGCACTTATTCTTTATATTAATTATAAAAAAAAATAAAGCTAAAGCTATTCCTATGGTGTTAGACAAACGGACTTAAGCACGATAACACAGGATCATGGTATATTCACAGCCCAGGTAAATTTTGATTCTGCTTCCAGTCCTCTTGTGTCTGGTATTTATAATCTGTTGAAATACTATTTTTTTTTTTTAGGCATTGGAATCCATTTATAAAAGGCTTTCCTGGAAACRACTTCTAGTGCTGATCAGGCCCTTCTATGAATATTTGTTAATTTCTTAATTATTATTTAGAGTTAAATTTATTTTAATCTTTTCAGAAGAAAAAAAAAGTTAATTTAAAAATACATTTATCGTAAGACCTCTTTACCTTCTCCCATGTACTCCTGTGTTTTCTTGAGCAATGTAGTCAGTGTTACAGAAATACCATGAATTTGTTATAATTGGACAGCTTTCTCTTGGCTGTGCTCTGTAGCCTTTGCAGTTATAGTTTGCACTGATGGGTCTTCAGTTTGTGGTGTAAACTTGCCAGAGAATGAGCACCTGTGTGGTATCTGCAGTTTCCTTGCACCAGATTAATCAGAAATGACATTTTTCCCCCCTCCTTTCCGCCATACTCACTGTTCCTACCAGCAGAAGCCTTGAGGACTAAGTCGCCTCTAAGGTTTCTTATAAAAATCTCAACCTGACCATTCCACGCTTCAGTTGGGCACAGACCTCATCAGTAGAGACCTAACAAATGCACTACCTAAGTGGGGTTCAGCTGCCACCCTCCGAGGTGTCTAACGGGGACAGCGTGCTGTGAGGCACTTCACAGATGTCTTTGTAAAAACCCAGACTGAAAATGCAGTCAGCACTTTGGAATTAGGCGAATTTGTGGAATCGCTCCACCCTCTGTAGAAAGGAGGCACCTAACATTATTCATCTAAATTAATAGCCTTTTAACCATCTGTACTTTAAAGGAAGAAACTTCAGCGGTTCGCTGGAGGTGCGGTTTGCTGTTAGGTAGGTTACCACTGGCACACGTGTTCAGCTGCACTAATGGGAAAGCAATTTGCAGCCTGCTTTGTGATTCCTGGTATTTGTTTCAGTTTGGATTTCATTGCTCTTGCTTTCTATATTGTATACCCAAGAATTTGGGCTCGGTTGTGAGCTCTCAAATATAAAAATATATAGCAGAATAAAAAACACTTCATCATGCCTGGCTTTTTTTTCCTCCCTGGTCTATGCTTTCTTTTGAACCAATGACCTAGTCTTTTTCCTAACTTCACCGTAAGGCTAGCCTAAATTAACTTTTTAAAACGTGGATATGTATAATCTCAACTATCTCTTGTCAAAACAAGACGTGTATGTGAGAACCAATATACATAATAGCACTGTTCTAGAATATGCATTTTTCCAGGTAACACCTTAATGATCGTATTAAAATTATATTCACATTTCTTCTGTTAGCTTTTAACGGTTGTGTCTGCAATTGAGTTGTTGGATCGAGCCTTTCTACAGCGATTCATTATCTTTGGTCTGTCCCAGTACGATGTGCTAGATGGAAGCGCTCAGAAGCAGAGACCTCGATTCCGTAAGGCATTGAACGTGGTTCCAGGTGCAAACTTGGGCATGGAGTTGGACACATTCATCAGTATCTTCACCCCTGAATAAGCTCCTCTGTTCCAACCTCGTGAAAAGCTTCCCTAAAGGAAACGCTGCAGCAGCTTAAGCACTGCCATCGTCTTTGAGAAGAGATAGGTAGGAAATTCTCACTACTGTGTTTTGGCATCCTGAGAGCCAGAAGTGAACACCTGAAAGCGCAGCACTTCATTAATGAAGTGGGCATAAGATACTCTGTCCTGTGACTGTATCTTACCATCTTCTCATAGCCGTATAATTTTAGGTGAAATTTGGTAACGCTGAGTCAGTCGTACACCCTGCGGGAGGGGATCTGGCACGCTCGAAGCAGCACAGACCTCCTCTTTGTAGGCACGCTCGTTTTCCTCTATAACGGAAAGGCATTAGCTTGTGTGTGGTGGTGACTTTTCAAAGCAACCCAAAGAGTAGTTGTGAAGTTGCTATGTTTCGTAGGCAAACGACATGCGAAATTAGGTTCGTAGAGCATCAGCAGGACTTTGGATTTTTTTTTTTTTCATTAGTTGCGCATTTTCTCAGGTTGCACCCGACCAAATGAAGTCTAGTTTTCTTCCCTGATGTTGTGTTGCTGTTCCTGTTTGAGCCCTGTGATTGTTAATGTGTCAAACACGATGGTTGATTTCTGCRTCTATCGCACAAAGCTTCTTTGACCGGCTTTCTATGGATGTATCTTTAGTAGGCCTTAAATTGTCCCCATGTTTCTCTTCCACTTTCATCGCTTTCTATATAGAAGGTGGTGTGAAGGGGGACAGCATCGTAGGGCTAATTAAAGCATTGGCAAACTTCTTGTTGCTGTGAGGATGGGGGATTGTACGGACTGCAGCCACCTCATGGCTTTCTCTTTTGTGATTATCCCCCCCGTAAATTACTTTGAAAATAGCGTAGTGGGAGAGAAATAAATAGTAGGTTTGAAGGTGAGATGATATATCACAGTGTGCTTTAAACTGTCAAGAGCCTTTCAGTTCCTGCACAGCTGTGACACTGTTAAATGTCTGCAAATGTCTTCAAGTGGAGAAAATATTTCATTGCAATCTTTTCCCCTCACTAGGAATTCCGAAGATTTCTGAGAATATTAGTTTTGGAAGATCATATCCCACTATATTTTTATAGCAAGCACAACAGCATTGGCTTAYCCTTGTTTGACCAGGTATTTAAAATAAGCAAAACCAGAATATCCCATAGTAAATGACACATTAAAACTATGTTGGTAATTGCGGGAAAGCTCATCTGTATTTATAAAATAAAACTGATTAGTATCTCTCAACTTGTGTGTCTTCTCTTAATGGCTCCTTTGTATTTGTTTTCTTTACAAGCCTGATTTGAACCACGATGTCCTCCCCAAACTCTTTGGCTTATTGTTCATCAGGCCCATATTGATCAAAATGTTAATATTTGGGCAAGAGGGTTTGCTAGAAGACCTGACTGCTGCCTTGGCTCCAAATCCTATTTCACATGAGATGGTACTGCAGTTGTTTTTCACGTTCCTTCCAAAAAGATGGCACGCAGCTGGAAAAACAGCATACAGTGGGGCTGGGAGACAGCTGGATTTGCAAAACTTTTATGGAGAGTGGAAACGCCGTGTTCCTTCATCAGGGAGGCATTGCTACTCATCCAGCACCTTCTGTGATCCGAGCTAATAAGCAACATATGTCTGCCTAAAAAGCTTATGTTCCCCTTGAACAGGAGTCTACTGCACAAGTCTTGGGAGGAGACTGTCCACGACACGGAGTCGCTGGTGGGAAGCGGTGTAACGTGAAGCGCTACAGGGACTCTCCAGGCATGATCAGAGCAACAGGTTTTTTGGGTTTGTTTGGTTTTTTTTTGTTTGTGTCTTTTCTCCCACCCAATCTGTCTGTCAGCAGAGAGTAAAATGCCAAGACGCCAACTGTATGCTCCTGGAGCTGAAGTGGGAAGATACAGGAAAGAAATTTTCCTTTAAGCTGTTTTGCAACATTGAAATGTAGTTGCATTAAAGTGAGTGATAAACTAGGAACGGTAAAGGTTTTTATTGAAATATAACTGGAGGTGCTGCTTGGACTTGTTCTAGATAAACCTTGGGCTCTTCTCTACCTCATTTTGTCACCTTTCAAATGGCTGAAGAGGGTATTTCTCCTTGGTTTCTGGGGTTTGACCTTTTTCAGGTGGAAGTGTTTGCATGTGCTCTGTGTCCTCTGAATTGATCTGGTTTAGCTGGTATCTTTGGGCAGCTGTGAGCCCCTCCCGTCTGCAGGCAAGGTGGTCTTAACCCCAGGTGAAAAAAAGGACTGTAATTTTCCAGGGAAAACAAACAAACAAACACAAACAAACAAAAAAAACAACTAAGACTTCTTTTAATTGCTGGTTATTTTGATACCAGCTTATTTTGCATATGGCAGAATGCAACATCATTTTACAATTTTTCATTAAATAGTATGAAAACTTTTTTCCAGTAAGTAATTGATTGTCAGGTGTCAGCTCTGCTGCTGCTGAAATTTGTCCTGTATGTATTGCGTTGACTAGCTTAACATTTAATCTGATGGACTCTTCAATCCAGCTTTATTAGGTTACTTTTAATAGGTTTTTTTGATAAAACCATACTTGAATTTCTGAATTTCCAACTTCTAGAACAGGCGTATCCATTCTGGTCTGGATTGTCTTGGTTTTAGCAGGGACAGAAAGTCCCTTTCTATGTTGTGCTGACTTGTTAAAAGAAACTAAAGCACTGGCCATCGAAAAATCAAAAAAAAAAAAAAAAAAAAAAAAAAGCTTTCTGGTAGTCAGGTATTACAAAGGTTTCATTGACACAGGTCTATTAAGCCTTGAATTGGCTCGAGTAACCCATGTAAACTGGCGCTGCTTTCCCCAGCTACAGCAAGCAGACGCTTTCTGCTCTTGCACGGGGGGAGCATTCTCCCCTCCCAAGAACGTTAGCGGAGGAGAATGCAACCTGTGTTTTTTCTGCTGTGCCTCCAAGCCCGGACAGCCAGCCAGCTCTTGCAGGAGAGGGGGGCAGCAGCCCTCAGCCTGATGCCGAGCAGCTATATTGATCACCCACGGTAACTGAAACAAGTTCAGGCTGTTTATTTAGGCAAAACTAAATGTAGTTTCCTTGGCTGGGCAGAGGCGAGATGGGAAATAAATCTAACACTTGCTCTAATTATTGATTTTTGGAGCCTTTTGGCAGCAGCGCTCTGGCTTTCCGTCATGCGTCCACCTGCCAGCAGTGGCACACGCTCTGCGTGCCAGTGCCAGAGGCATCGTGTAATTGCAGCAACCAGCCCTCGGCTCCCGCAAGGTACCTGTCAGAAGGGCTTTGCGCTGATAGCTCGGTTGCGGGCGGTGCCAGCAAGACCTTCATCCCGCTTTTGTGCGGGGGATAACGCTCTTCAACGAATATCACTGAAAGCAGCTAATGCCTTTTGGTGATGGTGCTTGAAATGTGAGCTGAGCCCAAGCTGCTTGAGTCAATCTCGTCAGTCTTACATGGGGTGTTTTTCATATGTCTGTTAAAAAAGCGTTTGCGGATCAGGTCGCGTGGTCACGTCTCAAGTGTTAAACTAAAATCATGGACAACTCCTAATGGGCAACTCCTGAAGTGCTGTAGCAYGTTAATGCTGGTATAAACAGGTCTATAAACATAGAACAGTCCCAGCTGCCTAAAAATTTCATATAAAATGCCTGTATTTTTTAAATAGTGTAATAAGGTAGTTCAGTCAATTAAGCTGCATATGCACGAAAAGCTGTTAAGTTGAACGTGCAGTTGGTACCGGTGGAAAACCTGCCAGCCTAGCCATCATGCTTCTGCCAGGCACGTTGGCCTGGGTCTGGGGACTGCACCCCATGGACAGGACGGGCAGAAGAAATCYAGCCCTTGAGAAGAAGTTTCTCTCCTCATCTTCCTTCTTACAGAAAGTGGCAGATCAGGGCAGCATGGTGCGGTGGTTGGGTTACCCATGCCTTACCCAGATTTTAATCCCAGCTCTACCTCTCGGCGACTGTTCTGCTTGCGAGTCTCCTTGGGCTTCTTCGCTCRGGAAGGCAATATCCCTCCAGCTGGCCGGTTCATTGCTGCCGATGCTGAGTGGTTCTATTTTCAGCTGAGACTTGCACATGCTGCAAGCGAGGCACTTCTTGGGAAGAAAATCTCCTTTTCCTTGCAGCGGATCTCCTGACGGAGGACATGCATGGACTTCTTTGTGCTTTCTCGGTGAAGCTCTGGAGCAGAAATCTGTCTGACTCTTCAGCCCTTGCTTTTCTGGTTTTGCTTTCAGGAGACTGGTTTCAGTCGTTGGTCTGAAATTAGAGAGTCTTGGCAGAGTTTGAGGTTGTCTTCTGTGGTTTCGTCGGACCTGGCTAGCACTGCTCAGAACATGGCTCCTGGGTTTGGAAATCATTTTCTCATATTAATCTTCTTCTCCCTGCAAATTTTCAATGATGGTGAAATTTCACTGCAACCCGATAACATCCTCGATGGTTTAATTGGAGACATGAGTGCACTAGCAGAAAGGCAGAGGACCCTTATGTGTATCTGTTTTCTATGGCCTCGGTTGTACGTGCCCTACGTGGGACCGAGAGAGAACGATTCCTCAAGGGGAGATTGGGCATCTGACAGACGCAGCGCAGATGTTTTGATAACATCTCAGCTTTATRGTTCTTCCATAAGAGTTCTTCCTTTCTTTCACAGATGTTTAAACTGATGCTGGACTGAGTGGCAATAAACCAGGTTCACCTCTGTCTGACTTGGTCCCTACAAAGTTCCCCCAAGTCTTGATGCCTGATCTGAAAGGTGATGAGGATTCCTGTTAATGGACCACTCTTCTCCTGGCCACAGCTTAACACCTGTCCCTTAGAGAGCTGAAATCAAATATGCCTGTTTTTAAAAGGTCTCTGGGCAGCTACAGCTCTGGGTCTGGAGGAGTCTGTGCTTTTAGCGCTGCAATTGCAGGTTTTACTCAGCTCCAGAAGTGCGTTGGGGTTCTTCTGAAATGCTGAACGCTTGTCCTCTGCAGCAGGCAGAGATGCTCTCTGCTATATCGCAACATCTACACAGCATCAGTGTCCYGTTCCTTCACCTCAAAAACAAAACACTGGTTGCAATGCTGTTTTGTTGTTGTTTTGGGTTTTTTTTTCCCCACACGTTCATTACAGATAATGCTCCAGCAGTGAATGCAGAGCTGAGTGGCTATGGAGGAGCTACTGGTCCCTCCTTACGACCTAACTGCGATTGCCGCAGGGTGGGCATCGCGTTGGAGGAGCGTGCAYGGTGAGATGGGTTAACAGGAGGAATTTCAGCTGCCGGGTTGGAATTAAAAAGCGAAGCAAATAAAGGTAATGCCACACTGGTTGTAAGGGCAATCGGGGCAGCGCGCAAGCGCAGCACCTCTCCTGGTGATCAGAAACAAAGGGCTGTGATTTTGGTTACAAGATATTTGATTTTTAAGAGCAGGATCATGACTCTTCCTTGGTGATGGGCTGTTCTTCCTCTGCTGCGGGTTGTGTTGTGTGTTCAGGCAGGACACCTTCAGTTCCCGTGTGAGAGAAGGACAAAAGCAACAGGATGGTGGTTTCCTGCAGTCCAGGAACCCCTTGTTTAAAACAGTATTGGCAGGCTGAAGGGTAGCTGGGGATCTCTGAAAACTTTCCCTATTTTCTGTTCCTCAGTAACATTTGTATCAAAAAAAAAAAAAAAAAAAAAAAAAAAAAAAAAAAAATTGAATTAATTTGTTTCAAAAAGAGGTTAATTTAATTCATGTATCTTCAGATGGCCTTCAAAGGAGAGAGTGCCCTATGGATTCTGTGGGGCTTCTCCACCCGTTGATGTCTGTCACCTCTCCCTTTTTTCCTGTTATTAGCCCTGTTTTATAATAGTTGTTTGCAACCCAATTAATTACAAGCTCTGCAATTGCTGGGCTCTACCAGCAACTCTTAATAAAAAAATCTACCTGGATATTTCTCTCCTCGGATGTTTGCCAAACCACAAGCCATCAGCAAGGTTTAAGCATGTTCCCGTCAACCGAAACCATAGGCTTGGTGCTGGAGTAAAAAATGAGCATCGCGGTTGTGAAGAGCTGGTCGTACGTGTGTAGAGCAACTGCTAAACGGGAGATCCAGCTGCATGCGGGTAAAGGGCAAGAGGCACTGAGATGTTCTGCTTCATAGATCTTCTGCGGAAGGGGTGCTCAATCTCCGTATAACATTACACGCGTTTCCACTTCCCATCTGCATTTGCTAGAAGAGCGTGTGCCAACGGGCTAGGCTGAGTTTTTAGGCTGGTCTTGCCTAACCAGTTATACTGTATGGGCCACCTAGATTTTTCAGTGTATTATTTGCAATATAAGCCACAGTATTTCAGAAAAACGTGGAAATCCTTCCTAGCATAGCAGATGGTGAGGAAGAGACAAGGACTGTTCAGAGCATTAACTTCGTGGGCAGCTGAAAACTCTTACTTGCAACCGCAGCATCTTCTCATTTAATTCCCAGCTGAGCTTAAGCACATTCAACCATCTTCCTGTTGCACCTTTTTATCATCCACTTAAGTCTAGTTTTAACATCCAGCCTTTGGATTTCATACTTGTCATCTACCAGGTGGAGCCCTCCTTTTGCAGATCACCTTTCTCAGACCCTGAACACTGAGATACAGCAAGTGCAGCTCCACAACCTGCGGCAGCCGTCTTTACCTTTGCCTCCGTGTGTATCTTTAATAACCTTTTCCCCTGTGCTAGCAGGAAATGCTCTCATGCTGGAGGAGGCGGAGGGCCCCGGTTGGCTTGGCTCCGGCTTGTTTTTATAGCGATAACTTTGTCAACAGCACGTAGTGTGACAACACGAAGCGGTTGTTTGGCTACCTCTTCGTCCATGGAGGAGACTTGCTAAATTGGGGTAGGATTTGTCCTGGGTGAGAAGTCCAAGATGCTGTCAGCTTTGCTGGGAACTGCAGACGGCCGAAGAGGGAAGCTTTAATCCTCCCTGCCCTGACATTAGCCAGATATCAGGCACTGGAGTACGTGGGCTGATTAGTGTGGGCTTGCTCTGTGCAGCAAAGCTTCCAGCGTTAACGAAAAGTGTTGCTGCCTCGAGCGAGTATTTGTCAAGTTGGGGACCCGCAGAGTAGAGCAGCATTTTTCATGCTCTTTGGCTGAGCATCTCTGAACCTCCGCCTCTGCTGTGATTTTCAGCATGTGATGAACAAGTAAAACAGATACCGTCAACCCTTCCCTACCTGCCAAAGCAAAGGAGACCCAAGGCTTTTCATCATTTTCATTAAAGGGTTGTCAAGCACTGGAACAGCAGGCTGCCCAGGGAAGTGGTGGAGTCACCATCCCCGGAGGTATTGAAAAGACGTGTAGATGTGGTGCCTGGGGACATGGTTTAGTGGTGGACTTGGCAGYGYTAGGTTCATGATTGGACTCGATGATCTTAACGGTCTTTTCCAACTTAAATGATTCGATGATCTACCTTCTTCCCTGACAAAAACAGTGTAAACCAGGTGGTGGCTTTAGTCTGACCCAATATCCCTGACTTTCATTTTGGTACTGGTGTAGTTTGTGAGAGTGGAGTGAATCAGAGGCTCAGGAATACAAACCACACAAGCAGTCACCGAAACAGAGGAGAGAAGGGAAAGCATGCAGTCTCCAAGGGGGATTCGTAATTACTTGGCTGGGGCAAATGCTTCCACCCTGAGCTGTTCCCAGTGACTGGAGGCCAGAGGGAGGGATGGATGGATGGATGAAGGGATGGAGGTGACCGGCTTCTCACGTGGCTGAATGTTTGCAGGGAGGAAAAGAGGCTGCAGGTGCCCTGCAAACCCCATCCCTGACCTCGGTAACCGCACTGGGGCCCGTGGCTGTGGTCTCCCAGATGATTGTGTATATGCAAGGGAGAGGAAGCTCAACGTTTTCTCAAAGCAAATAAAAGTCTAATCTCACTGCTAGCTTCACAACAAACTGGTTAGAGAATTATGGAGGAGAGAGGGGAGATCTGGGTTTATGAATGAAGATTTATTTATTTTAAGACTCCAATTCCATGATCTTTGGTTGGAGGAACCAAATTTCTTTTCTCCATCATCCAGCTAACCATAAGAGGCTGTAGAGTCTCCATGAGAAGGATTTAGGAGGAAATCTCAGGGAATGTGACATTAATTGGGGAGAACACCAAGGTTGCGGATAATAACATTAGCAGCTAGCTCACAGAAACTTTAGCAAAACCATTTATTTAGAGAATATTGTGTATTTGCATCTGATTCTTGTCTTCTATTTTGGAATGACTTTAAAATCCAGAACATGATTTGTACCTGGGATTTAAACTTCCACTTAGCATCCCCTTGGTAGGGTACCTTTTCTCATCCCTGTGTGATGGTATTACCCCTTCTGTGGAGGCGAGCTCGTGCTGCCTGCTCTGCACGCCCCACGGGTGCTGCTCCGTGGTTGCAGTGAGCAATGGGCGGCAGAAGAGCATCAGCTCTCACCCCAGAGTGCTTGGGATGGAGCGTGAGGAACGAACGGAGATCCCCAGCTTTCCGATCCAGCCTCCCTTCTTCTGCCTGCATCCGGGCTGCGGAGAAAAGAGGATGGATGGAAAGACAGGCACAAGCTGCCTGCAGCCCCTGAACAGGGGCAGGGCTGTGGCCACGTGCCTGAAGAGTAAGGTGTAAGTAAGGTGTAAGTTATCCCTCCTGTCCCTACGCACCTCTCCTCTTGGATCCCATGCTCCGGATGAATTTCTGTGTGTCTTTAGCCCGAGGCCGGGGAGCAAGAGCTTGTCTTCACCTGTGCATGCTGAGTGTCTGGGAGGATGGGAATCCTGATTGTGCCTGGGACTTCRGGGTCCCAGAATGACACAAGCGGCAGTGATTTAGACTTGCACTAACAGAGGGATTTAGCCTCCCAATGCATCTGACTAGTCCTGAGCTCTTTGGGCAGCCTCTAATGAAGCATCCCCAGCCAAGGAAGCCCTGTGCAAAGCGGAAGAAGGCGCTGGGGAGAGGTGGAGGAGGCTCATCTCCAAGATGCAGTAGGTTCGTTCAGTCTTAGCTGTTGTATTTGCACAGGGAAAAATATAAATCAAGKCTGCGCTGGTCTATATCTGGCTAATTTCAGTCTGGAGTTCCTGACAGGTGACCCCAGGGTACGGTTGCATGCTCTCAGTGCTTATTTTTGACATCGTAATCCAAATTGACATTCAGTGCTTGAATATACAATAAGTTCATTACAGCTAAACCCTCCGGCTCAGGGATTTCCTGTTGGTAAGTCTCGGAAAAATCAGGATTCCCAGTGGTATCGGGCTGAAAACGTTCACAGATAAAATTCACGTTAGCAAGTTATGCCAAAATGTTTTTGGAGCCGAAGCAGAGCTGTATTTTCTGTCCAGCGCAGTGATGCCTTATCCGTCCTTGTTGCTTGGGACTGGAGGCAGAGGCCCCTGCCCTGCACAGCTCCCAAACAAGGTCTCGGTGCTGCTCTCGAGGGGAGCTCATTAAAAAGCAGTGGATGAATCCACAATCCTATGGCTAAGCACGTTTCTTGAGTGTGTTTTTAGAACCTAAACTAATGCCTCTTGTCCCGCTTTCTAAAGAGCAAGAGAAAAATCTGCACAGCATCTTACCAAAACAGCCTGCGATCAGTCACAATAAACTCCACAAGCAGATAAGACTTTAGATATCCCCATCACCTCCGTGAGCGGGACGTATCTCCCAATCTTCCCATGTCTATATGGGGGTTGCAACACAGTGGGGTTACCACTCAAGCCCTTGACCTGCCAGTTAATAAGTTGTTATGATGAGGTGTGAACTTGGCCTGGGACTTGTCCGTGCCCATCTAGCACAGCATCTCTTCTGCTTCCACCTCCTCCCCTTCGTGAAACTGATACCTTATAAAAACAGATACAGTTCTCTCCATCCGATGGGTCTCAGCTGGGATTTTCAAACTACCAGTGGAATTTGAAGCTGGTTTTCTAATAAGACGAGGGGAAAACGGTGCTCTGTCCCAAAGGGGAAATGTGAAGTGACTCCGTGTGGGGCTTGAGTGGTGGGAGAGGAGTTGAGAGGTTCCCCATCACAGGTGGAGCAAGAGCCGGAGGTGATGTTGTTACAAATAAAAAAGATGCATCTCTTGCAAAGCATCAACAAGATGGGATGCAAAGAAGAGAGCAGGAAAGGTCTCATTTCTACACATCCACTGCCACGTGGCGAGAAATGCATGCACACACAGCAAATGTGTACTTGGTATGTTTTAGGAAAAATTTCAGAACTGTAGAAGTAGAAAATATTAGAGGAGGTGATCTAAGGAAATTGTAATCCCTTGGGGGGATTACACCCAGGGAGGGTGTGAGAACAGACAAAGACATATAGAGTAACCAGGACTGGAAAGGCCAGCTTTGAAGTTTGATCTGAKGTTGCCCGGGGTTTTTTTCAGGAGAGTTTTGAGTATCTTTAAAGATGGAGATCCCACAACCTGGACTCCTGTTCCAGTGTTGGACCAACTTCATGGGGAAAAGTATTTCTTAATGGGAATTTCTTATGTTCTAACTTGGGCTGTTGACTTACTTCCCGTCACTGAGCATCTCCCAGAAAAACCTGTCTCTCTCTCGTCTCCACACCGTCCCAGCTGGGAGTTGCAGACAGTAATAAAATCCCCCCTTGCCTTCTACTCTCATTGCACACCCAGCTCTCAGCCTCTCCTTGCATGCCCTGAGCTCCAGCCCCCACCACCTTGGTGGCCTCACTGGGTTCTGTCACTATCTCCCTGGTACTGGGGAGCCCAAACTGGTCCCAGTGCAGTTTGACAAGTACTAAATGGAGAGGGCGAATCACTTTCCTGGTCCTGCTGCCTCCACTCCTGCCACCACCACCCACGGTATGGTTGGTCTTCATTGTCCCAGGTCCTTTCCCCAGAAGCTGTTCTCCAGCCCATCAGACCCTGCCTGTGCTACACCATCCCTGAGAGCTGTCCCATACCAATGTGATCCTGTCTCAGCAACCGAGGGTGGTCTACACAGGCTCCTGAACTCCTTTCCAGCTCCGTGTTTTTGTTCATCCAAATCACACATATCCGTAATTCCCTAAGAATTCAATAAAAAGCTTGGGAAAAGGTTGCTGTTCTTTCCTCCCCCAGTGGTTTTTAAATTTTATACATCTTAAACCCAATTAATTTGCTAGTCACTGGAAGCGTAGCATCCTATATGGCTCCTGTGAGAAGAACACGTGATAAAAGTAGGATTATCACTTGCAAGAGCAGCGCAATGGCACAAGAACAAATATGGTAACGTTTCCTTCTGAAGCGTGGGACCTTCTGTGGAGGATCAGCCATGAGCTCTGCAAAGAAAGCTATTAACCACTGGACTTGAAAACAATACCTCGCTGTGGTCTGCTGTCTGCTTCTCTTGATAGCTTTTTGTTATGACAAATGACGCACGATTGCTTTTCCTATGGGCTTGTGTTTGTGTTGCAAAAATGTCTAGAAGCAGCAGCTGGGGTGGAGAGCCTCGTTCCTCCAGCGGCTGCTTGGTCACCTAGAAGGGGATGGAGCTCTTCCTGGTGGCCACCTCTAACCTTCCCCTAGGATTTGGGGAGCAGAGGCTGCTGTGGGGTTTGGCAAGGGATGGACCCATAGGTGAGAGAGTCCTGCAAAGTTTGCTCTTTAAAAATTCCCTAAAGGAAGGAACAGAAACCTGCTCAACCTAGAGGCATAGACCTTCCTAGTCCAGACTATTTCTGACGACTCAGAATAGATCTAGGTCTTAAAATTTCACATTTCTAGGACTCATACATGCCCAAATTGTTCCTTCTCCCTGCCCCTGTGTCACTCCCCAGCCATGTGAGGGGAAGAGGCTGCCGCTGCCAGGAAGGGAGCACCGGACTGCGGGTCCCCATAGCTTGGTGTGATGTCCAGTTGCTGTTGCAGCTATCGTCTTACTGGAGCAGGGGCAGAGCAGGACCCTCTGTCCTCATCYGAGGTGGGACTGTGGAGGTTCCTCCTGGGTGGCATTCGCTGCCCAAGGAGCTGCTGCTCATCTCTGAGGAGGGGGTGAGTTGAATGGGGGGTCTGGTGTGCCAGAGGGTGGCAATGATCCAGGTGCTGGGTCCCTCCCTGTCTTGCATCTCTCAGCCAAGGTGGAAAGCAAGCTGTTGAGGTTAGCTGCAACCTTGCAGGGTTTTTGGTTCTGGGGAACTGGAGCATCCCTCCCGCATAACCAGCACGTTGCTTTTACTGGCTGCCTTCCCTATGGCTATAGGGGAAAAAAAATAAGGGTAAGTGTCCACCCCATTATGTTCCTCAGCAAAATGCTTGGAGCTCTTTGCAGGGCAGAGCTCTTCCCAACAGGATCAGCCAGGCTTTCTGCTTGCGTGCACATCTCCACCTTTCTGAGGACCACCATCCAGGTACCTTGGGGAATCCAGGACCTACTTTTCATCTGAGGGGTGCAGTTTGTGCACTCAGCTATAATTTAAACCCTGACCCTGGGGAAGTCAGAGCCAAGGACACTGGCTGGTGTCACACTGCTCAGGTGACAGGCTGTGGGGAGAGGGATGGGTTGGAAACAGGAATTTGGTTCAGCTCCATCGTGTTTCCATTGGGTCTCAGTTTATAAATAGTTCGGGTCAACCATGTGCCTCTTACTTTGACACTTTTGCGAGGCTGAGGATGCTTTGGGTTTTATACTTAGAAACTTTCCTTTCCTGGCTGCCCCCGTCTCCCTGCCTGCCAGGAAAGTCCAGCACAAGAGTCAAAAAGGTGCTTGTCTGGATTAAGCAGGAGCCTGCTACAGCCAGCGCTGAGCCTTGCGCAGGGCATGGCCTGGATGATACCGAGGAGCCGGTAAAGCAACGTGGATCCTGGGTGCTGAGCTGCTCTCAGGGCTGGTTCCCAAATGAGGAAGAGGATGGGAGTGGGGTTTCTCCCCCGTCCTCAGCAGTGGAGAAGCAAGCTGGGAAGTCAGGTAGGAGCGGTGCTTGCAAAGGATAGTTAAACATATGGAAATTATTAGCTGCAAAGTCACCAAAGCATGCAGAACTATCTTCCTTTGCTGAAAAGAAACTATTTTTGCCTTCTGTCCTTGTGCGTTTCTCTGCTGAGCAGACAGGCATTGCAACGCCCACCTGGCTGGCTGGCGGCTGCGTGGCCGGAGTCGGGGGCTGGGGAGTGATATTTGCTTCCAAGAGCTCTCTTCCAGCGGTATCTGGGATGGTGAGCAACTGATGTGCTTTTTGCCATTGGCTGGGTGAAACGAGCATCACAGCAGCCATCTCCTGAGGATGGGTGAGGACAGTAAGGCTGGAGGGAAAGAGCTTGCTTGCAGAGATGTTTGCACTGTGGATCACTGCAGTTTAACTGGTTACTCTGGGCTCCAGTTAGAGCCAATGAAGAGAAGTGAGCATGGGGTCCCGTTCTTGGGATGCCTGCTTTGGGATGTAGCTTTATTTTTCCTTATCAGCCATAGAAAGAGCTTAGGAGGAGAAGCACATACAGAGCCATTCCTGCAGAGTATCCCTAGCCAGACCTACAGGTCGCACTTTTCCTAAGGGACTGGTTTTCCTTCTTTCTTCTTCTTTGCACTTGTGACTTCACAACTCAGATGGGTCCCCCAAACCAGCCTCCAAATCCCGATACAGGCAATGCACAGGCAGAACCTGGGAGACAGGGTTTGATAGCTCGTACACTTACCTCCAGCAGTGATGCCTTTGATTTCTTATTCTGAATGGCATGAGAGCTAGAAACACTTGGAAATACTTCATAGTCTTTGGGTTGTACGTACCACTCACTTGCGTGTGGAATGAACCTTCTTGCAAGTGCTGAAGCACAAGTGAGAACACAAGCTGGAACACACCTGGAACCCAGAGACTGAAGCATTCTCTCCACAAATTACAGTAGATGAAGTAATTTTGTTGAGTTGTGGGTTCTAATTCTTCTGTTAATTGCACAATGGTTGGGTGTGATTTCTTATCACCATCCAAGTCCTCCCAGAAGTTAGTCTGTTTGCTGCTGGTGCTGATGGGGAAAGAGAGAAGCCACGTTGCTTTCCTCAAACCAGGTAGTGCAGCAGGATCAGCTTCAGGTTTTTTTCAAGCCCAACATGTCTGAAGGGCTTAGGTCAGGGATCTGCAATCTACAACATGGCCCTCGAAGGTGAAAGATGGGGGATTTGCAATGACTTGCTGGGAACCTCCAGAACTTCACAGAGGCAACAGGGAGCATCTCCTGGTGCTTGGGTCCCTCTGAGGTCTGAACACCAAGAAGCTGGGACCTCCTGATCAGAGAGGTCTGAACTAAGCCACAGTCAATCAGTTAACTTTGGAGGCACTGTCCTCCAGTTCCTTTGCTTTTCTCTTGGTGTGTTGAGTTTCTGGACGTGGCAGGAGAAAGTGTGGTCTGACACAGCRCTCCTGAAAGCCTGCTGAGCTGTTGTGTGGGCAGAGCATGGCTGTCCCTCGTTGAGCAGTACATCAGTCCACAGCTGCRGTAGGGAGAAGGTGGGGGAAGAGAAAAAAAGAGACTCCAGTCAGTGAGATCCTCTTCCTACCCTTACTGGTGTTGGAAATGGATGCAACCTTTGAGTCGCAGTTCATCCTGGGCTCAAGTTAATTAGTCTGGATAGGTGCCAAGGTTGACAAATTTATGCTGTTGGCTTGTTCCAGGCTTGTTTCTGTTCATTGTGCCGTTTAGAGGCAGCGCGTGATCATCTCTGCTGAGCACAAGGTTGCGTGATTCAGTGTTTCATGCTTGCTAATCACATGCATCTCTAAAATCTGCAGGGCTTATTCAGACAAAACAAGGATGGTGGGACAGCGAGGTTGAGTACTGTTCTTGCAATAGATATCTATACATAGTCCCATCTTCAAGGTTGTTGCAAGAACAGTCATAGCGTTGGTGGTCTGCTGAAACTCCCACCAGCTCATCGACTCTCATCTGCATTGAGCTGGGAGTCCCGAAGCAGAGATCGTCCTGGCTTTGTTAAAACCAGAAATCCAGCCTGGCTTCTCAGCAAAGTGATGCGTTGGTCAGAAAACTTCTAGAGGGCTTTAATGGAACTGGTAGATGGAGTTTTTCCTGAGTGCATCATGTCTTTCTTCAAGTGTAAAGGTTATATCCAGTTTTATTTCAGCCGTGTGGAGACTTTGGCATAGACAAGCAGAGTAAAAGCAACCCATGCCCCAAAGAGCTTGAAAAGTCTAAATGTGAAAGAAGAAAGAGAAAGAGGATGCAGGTGACTGAGGAAATGATGAAACAATAAATTAGCGAGAAGGAGAGTGTTCTCTGTACTTCAGAGTACAGAAGTATCTTTATCAAATCCTTTGCAAGTATCTCGATGAATGAGAGTTTTTGCAGCCCGGGCTCTGCGGYTGGGGGTTACCCTTGAATTCAGGCACTGGAACAGCCCTGGAATTGTTCTCCTCATTTCTGTTTAAAAATCAGAGACCCTCGTGTCTCCTGGGATATCAGTCTGTCAGGCTGCAGAGATTATTAGGACATTAAAATCATGCATGGAGTACCTGCAACCTTGGCTCTTTATTATTATTATTCTGCATGCAGGAAGAATTTAGAAATTTAGGAATTAAAGAGGGTAACGTTACTGAACAACCTGGGAACAGTGGAGCAAGCTGATTGAACAGTAGATTTAGCCATAGAGCGTGTGGTAGAGCGGTATGTCTTTCCCTGCCTTCACAGCTCAGGGCTAGGAGGTATGGGGTGACGTGCCGTTTGGGGACATGCTTTGCTGGGGAGGTCCCAGTTTGCTCTCTCCAAATGAAAGCAGGGAGAAGAGCAGCATTTTGTSTGAGAGCAAGGCTGAGCTGAACTTGCAGGATAAAGGTAAGGCTGAGCAAACTGATCTGACGGTGGAGCTGGTCCTGCTGTGAGCAGAGGTCGGACCACGACCTCCAGAAGTCCTTCCAACCTCAATTATTGTGTGATTCTGGTTCTCACCGCAATGATGATGGGAGCCACAAGTAACTAGCTCTGGTGCAAACATCTCAGAGGGTTATGGTAAGTGGTGCAAAGTCCACCTGGCAGCCAATAACTAGTGGTTATCCCTCAGTAATCAGTACTGGCATTGATGATGTTGAATGTCTTCATTGATAACCTGGATGGAACCCGTTCTCAGCAAGCTTGTGGATGGCACCAGACTTGGGTAGGGGAGCTGCCAATGTGCTGGAGGGCATGGCTGCTACTCAGAAGAGGGTCCTGGGCAGGCTGGAGAAATGGGCTGACAGGACCCTGATGAAGTTCAAAAAGAGCATGTGAGTTCTTACATCTGGGATGGAATAAACCCATGAAACGCTAGGGATGGGGGGCTAAACCCTAGGAGACAGCTCTGCAGGAAAGGAAGGACAAGGCTCTGTCATCATCATCATCATCATCTTGCGCAGATAGCTGAGCATTGCAGACTCTTCCTGCCACAAAGCAGGGGTGCAGTTTATCAGGTAGAAGTTTGAAGGCTGTCCTGAAGAAAATACCAAGAAACGTGCCATGGGGAGCACAGCCAAGGAGAACAGGGCTTTTGCCATCTGTTCAGCATGTCCTGGAGCTTTCCCCAAGAATTGCGTCTTCCAACCCCTGCCTTTCCACCCATAAAAATAACAAAATGATGCACTTAGCAAAGAGAGGAGGCTCTCCACCCAACGTGTTGATCTTTGCCTGTGATTATTCCTCTTAAATGATGAAGGAAGAAGACAAAGCTTGGTGGACACTTGCAAGTCCTGCGTTCGTATTTGTGTTCTGCCACAAAGGTCTTCTCTATTAACTCTCCCCATACAGGGGTGTCTGTAGGCGTCCTCAGGAGCATTTTGGTCCAGATCCATCAGAGGGGTGTCAAAGCATGGAGGTATTCCAGGGAGGTGGGTGCTCACACTCAATCAGCGGTTGTGGGGCAGGGTGTGTTATGTCCAAAACCAGGATAAATACATGCATCTGGGTCACTGCTAACCTTCAGAGGTGGCTGGGGTGTTCTCCAGCCTTCACTGCACTGCTGAGATGCTGCTGAGGGGTCGGCTGGAGATGTTGTGTTGCTGAAACACCCAGGTTACCTTCCCAGTGCCAGTCAAAATAAAGAGCTTGGCTTCTTTTCTGCGTTGGCTGCTGGCGCTGAAACCTCTCTGGGGACGGCGCTGGAAGGGCCAGTGTGCAACTGTCCACCAATGACGGGCCCGGTGAACACCTCCTGGGGCTGAAGAAGTGAAAAATGACAGTAATTTCCTGCCCATGCCAACCAAACAGAAACGTTCTCCCGTGAAGTTTTATGAGGCTGCAGAACCTGGAAATGTATGAAAGGCAGAAAGGACTGATCAGTGGAGAGGGAAAAACTGATTGAAAGGAAATTAATGTTGTTGAAACCTGGTGGAAATTTAGAAACTCCTCTGAAGACCCGGGGCCTGATTCTGACCGGACCCAGCGAGGTGGCAAAACCTCACTGAATCCAGCGCCGCAGGTTTGCAGAGCCCCTCACAGAGACTTCAAGATGCTAAAAGCATGCAGGAACTGATGCAAAGCATGGACACGAAGTAGATGGGTGCCTAGAGGCTGGTGTTTCCCTGCCCTGATGCTAGAAGGGGTCTATCATAGATATCATGAGTTTTGTGGGGTGTCACAGCGTCTTCAGGAGCAACCCAACCACCAGTGCTCCATGGGGGCTCCCTGCACCCTGCTCGTTGGTGAGTCCTTCAGGGGATGGCATAGGAAGGGATGTCTCACCCAGCCCCAGGGCGCATGCACTTATAGGCACGTATTTTCAGATGTCCTGGCTCCAACCCAGAGGTTGAGGTGCATGCAGGGACACCTCCAACTCCTGGCTCCTTCTTACACCTTCCATCCCCGGCAGCCAAAGCCGATGGCTTTCCAGGGGCTGGGTCTTTTTCCAGCAGTTCAAGGCATCAGGTCCCAGCTTTTCCAACCCCAGTCCCCTTCCAGAGCCCTGTGCCCATGCTGCAGACCCGGGAACAGGAGATCTTGGCTTGGTGTGGCCTCGAGGCATCATAGAATCATAGAATTATTAAGGTTGGAAAAGACCTCTAAGATCATCGAGTCCAACCGTCAACCCAACACCACCATGCCCACTAAACCATGTCCCTAAGCGCCTCATCTACACGTCTTTTAAATACTTCCAGGGATGGTGACTGCTTCCCATGGTCTGGACAGGATGGGCTGAAGCAACAGCATCTGTGCAAGAGCCACTGGAGAAACACCCGCTCCGGGGGATGGCTCTGTTGCATCCTTGTTCTGCTCTTGCACCGTGAGGGATTTCATTGATGCTGGGAAGTCCAAGGCAGAGAGGCAAGGGAGAATGTAAATGTGAAAAAAATTGCAAAATTGAAAAGAAAGAAAAAAAAAAAATTCTAATTTGCATGTGGGTTTTGGTATTTGTTGCATTCAACTCACCAAAATGCTGGAAAATATGGTAACTGCGCTGAGYGTGGTCACGCAATTTTTGTGAAGTATTGAAAGAGTGGCTTTTAGAAATAACCACCTCTTTTTCTTTAATGTTTCACTTGAAAATTACTGAGTTCTGACAGAAAAATAATGCTCTTTGAAGGATCCAGTTTGAGCTATGGGGAAAATATAGACATGATTTTCCAAACGGAGGGCAGCCTGGGCTTTTTGCAATCCCACAGCAAGTTTTATATATGAACTCATTACTAGCCTTGTTGTTAACCTTATTGTCACTATTTCATAGATAACATCCCTATGTCATGAATACCTTTCCCCTCTGGATCTCCAAGTACTTTTGAGACAAAGGCAGGTTTATTATCTCTGCTTTAGAGATGGAGAAAGACATATAGATGGGATTGGTCTGGCATAATAGAGGTTTTTTACACCTGAACTAATTGCTTGAGTCTCCCTTTATTGTTGCTGGAGACAAACAGACACTGCTATTCATTTCATCCTAATACAGATGATTAAAATAGGTCAGATGACCGGCTTCAACGTATTTATGCAGTGTTCGTGATGGGCACCTAAGGGGAGAGGAGGCGGGGAGTAGAGACGGCCATGCATCTATACGAGTATTTTTTATCTTTAACTACACAGGCAAGATATAAATATCGAAATACTCACAGGCTCTTTCCTGTACTAGTATGTGATGATGGATGGATAGATAACCTTTCTTCATAAAAATATACATGGTTAAGGGTAAATTTTTCATTGTCATCTCCAGCTTGTGTTTAACAATTTCTTTTCCTCATTTTTTTTTTTTTTCTCCCTTGGAATATTGTCGTGGGTGGAGAGATCTGACCTGTGTCTAACATAATATTCTTGGATGGGTTTTTTGAGTAATGGCACTGTTATTGTACAACCTCCAGCAAGAACAATTTGCAAAGTGTTGCAAACTTTTCAAAATGACCTGACAACAGCTCTCCAACCAAAGTGGTTTTGCAGGGATCTGTTCCAGCATCTCAGGGCTTGGAAAGAGGGAGGCAAAAAAGGCATCGGAGGTCTGCGCAAGCTGCCCTTCACATCAGGTTTGTAATGTTGGTAAAGGGGCTTGAGGTCTGATGCTGCAACCTTCACTTAGAGGAGTCATTCCCCTTGGGGCAAGAGAAGCTCAATGTGCTGAATGCTTCTGGAATAGCCTAAACCTGGAGTTATAGGGTCACCTTTATGATTGTCTCAGAGGGTTTCTCTTCACCCATGGCCATCTACTACATGAGTGCAGAGTAGGGGTGTGAACACGGAGCCAGCAGACGAGCTCAGACCTTGCAGGGACCCTACAAATAAGAAGACGGTCACATGAATGTAGATGTTGATGCCTCCCTTGTGGACACATCGTTCCCCTGGGCTACCAGCCAGACCTGCCACCGGGACTTYACCCCAATCTACTTTCTTCAGCTCATGGTAAAATAAAGGTCCAATTGCCATGAAATTAGGGAGAAACTGTACCTAGGAGGGACCCTGATGAAAGTTGCTGCTGTAGGAACCGAGGTCTTCATGATGTAACATGGGCTGGTCTGATCCATCCAGAAGCCCCAGTGTTATTTTTGCTAAGATTTTTAGAAATTAATTTCTTCCTCCCTGGGGGGTTTGGGTCCCCCGAGGGACTGAAGGGAGAAGGTGAATGTTTACAACCAGGCTTTAAATCTGCCAAAAGCCAATTGTCTGCCAAGATTTATTGCACGAGCCCGTGGCAGACAGGTCTAACGTGGGACTCCCGTGCTGTCAGGCCAATACTCACAGCAACGAGAGAAATAGGATACGGTGTCTGGGTCAGATGGGGTGGGACCCTAATATCATATTAAGGTGCTTTGATGGTTATCGAAGGATTTAAGAGGGGTTTTGCTGTGTGGGTGGGATGTGGAGATTGCAAGGTAGAGGAAGAGCAGGTTCATGGTGTGGAGAAACCTCCAGAGGTGTGGTGGGACCCAGAGTGGCAGGACCACTGATGGCACCCTGCGAATACCGGTGGGGTGATGACGGATGGATTTGCTATCTGTAATGAAGCAGTGACTGAAAGCATCAGTCGGGGACCCACGCCTGCGTGTGCTAGGCGCTGTACAAGCACCCTCCGGTGTGTGCCACGGCTCTTGGGCTCCGAGGGAGGTCAACATCTCTCTGATACCGATGGATGCTGTGGGTCCCTCACTGTGCAGGTTAGCAGGATCTGGTCACCTCTCCCACCTCACCCCTTCCAGTGGCAAGCGTCTCTCTTCAGCGTGACAAGCGTGTGGGGTCTCAGCCAGACTCTGTGGCCGGCGTGCCAGGCACTGCACAAACACAGCAAAGCTGAGACAACCGTAATGAGGGAAAAAGGCTGCCTTATTAATTGCAGATGGGGAACTAAGGGCATGGATGAAGCAAGCCGTCAGGGCTGGCAGACTAGATGGTTGGAAATCTCCCCAAACTGCCTGAATTCTCTTAACCATGTTTTAACCGTGGGACCCCCCGTGCTGATGTCCCRCTCACAGCAACCTCTGCCCCTGACATTACTCCATCCAGTGAGACTGAAAGCAGGGATGCCACCAAATTTACCTGGACCCCCAAACATGTGTGACCAACACCCCCTTGCTCCCCTCTGAACAAAACCGCGGGCAGTCGATCTCCTGCCTGCGTTCCCTTGYGATGAGCCCTTCCTCCTCTGTGCTAACGGGCTCCTCTGGAAGCAGTAAAGTTGGCTTGAACCATTATTAAAATAATAGAGAGACCCCAGAGGATCTTTAACCAGGAGATCTTTAATAATTACTACCTCCAAGACTCTTGCTACTCCATTTGAACCAGGGTTTCTCATGCTATCCGAGTCCTGGAGCAGAGCTCGAGTCCGTTCCCACAGGGCTACGAGTGCCATGTGACTTAATTGTCCTCGATATTTTTCTAGTCACGTCAAGGGCTTCCTTGGAAATGTTATATAGCTGAGAAAGAGTTTATTATTTGCTGTCAGGGGGCAAATAACACCGGGGCATCTCTGAAGACGTCTATAACGTATCTGCGTAATGTGAAGGTTAAAATAAATCAGTAAAAAGAGCCACTCTCCTGAGGGCAATATACTGTAAAATATTTCGTCAGAAGGCCTGGATATTATTGCGCTTGTAATTAATCTTCCTGGTAATAGCACAGCTTGTTTTCTCCTGCCGCGTTATCTCGCTCAGTGTTTTCGCTTGCCGCTAGATGTCGGGGAAAACCCTTTCGGCATTGGTTTTGAGGAAATTTCTCCTGAAGTTGGGAGTTGCTGAGTTTCTTCATTCGTTTGAGGTCCAGGAAAATGCCTGGTGCGGTTGGGAAGTGGAGATGCTTCCGATGCTGCTTTCAGCTGCCAACATATGAGCTGCAAAGCTGACCCGTCCCCCAGCTTCTCCCCTCGGTTTGCAGCCACGGATCATGTTGTACAAGTGAAGAGGCTTAGCGCTGATGAAATTATACCCACAGCACTGACCATCTTTCACCCGCTGCATGCACATCATCTATATTTTTATCATTACCCCTCCTGAATTTTACCTGGATTTTAAACCCAGGCTTTCCTGAGCATTTGTAACCCTTCTGTTCTCAGATCACCACGTTGCAAGTGTGCCGTGACTTGATTTTTATGACCAGAGGGAGTAGTTTGCATCTGTAAGATGAGTGATGGAGACAAATCTTGTGCAACAAATACACGCCTGCAAGGAGCCACAACTCAAAATGGACTTTGGGAGTCCATGGTCAGGGAAAGGTGATGGGAGAAGACATTTTGTGGGTGGTTCTTGCATGCAAGGAGGCCGTCTTGGTGCAGATGTTCCCCTCCCATCACGCACACCCAGCTGAGATATGAACCTCCTCCCCGGGAAGGGTCAGACTCCTTCACCAAAAGAATTCAGCAGGAAGGTGCCAGAGATCCACATGTCACTCCTTGTCTCCGAGAGTCATTGCAACACATTTTTTTTCACACAGGAGAAAGGGGGAACAAATGCAAACCGTGAGTCCCACAAAACGGAAATGCTATTGAAATGTTTTCTTGTTAATTAGCCTCCTCGGCCGTGCGCTTCCTGACTCTTGAGCAAGAGCTGATTGCTGCAAATAGCTCTGCCGCTCAAAGCAATGACCTGCTGGAGAGGGCTAGTGCTCTTGTGAAGGGTCGTGTTTGGGAAGAGGATGCTTGAAGGTAAAAGGTTAGTGCAGGGGGACAGAGAGGGGCTCTCTGACATTTGGAGACGATATAAGTGCTCCTGCCTGTCGTGTCTCCTGGGAGCCCTCCCTGCCCTTGGTCTGCCTTTGCTTTTTAGTCCAGCCTGCTGCAACTTAAACGTGGGCTTTGTTCCCTGTGCTAGAAAACAGCAGGTTAGGGAAATCTTCTCCCTGGGTCGTGGTGTATTTTCATTCATAAGTTTCCTCCTAATGTGCACTGCCTTTCCATGGGAGGCTGAGAAATGTGTGGCTGGGTCTTCTTTGGAATGTACATGTTTGAATCGATGCGGTGTGTACGAGTTTTGCTGTGACCGAGAGAGGCTGTAGCCATAGTCACGGTGCTGGGAGCCAGAGATGCTTTTTATAAACATAAATTACAAGTGTGACCCATGTTTCTTTCTTGCCAGGGTGTTTGCTGCAGGCAGGCACCCCGATGCATCCTACCCCAGCTCAGGCAATGCTCATCTGTCTCCTTCATCCAGCTGGAAAGGTTTCTCAATGTATTCCAATACTGTGAAATTCTGAACATTTGCCACAAATGAAACAAAACAATCTTTGCTCTTTTCTGTTTTCTTTTCTACTGGTCTTACTGGAATTTCCTCAGCAAGGACAAAGTCTCACGTAAGCTGCTTGCAGAAAGACTTTATACTTAACACTACTGAGAATGGGATGTGATTTATCACCTCCACGCTCAACCTCTTGAGGTCAACCACTTTAACCATAACCAGTCCTTGTAAACCATGGTGCTCAGAGGTAGGATTTATGTGGGTGAACGGATGTCTCTGGCCACCAGTGCTGGTTTTGAGGACAAGGTGAACGTCCCCCTGCTACTCTGCTTTCCCTTGTGATGTAAATCTGGGTGATGGAGCCACAGAGGCTCCTTTTTTATGGGACATATATAGATTCCACGATCCTGGGCATGGAGGAAGCTTTGGGATAGAAGAAAGCTCAAGACACCACCTAAGTCTAAACGCCTACACCAAGGACCATGCTGCCAGTTCATAAAAACCCACAGCAGAAATGATTCCAGACTTTTTCAGTGTTTCTCTTCCATTGACTTAGTAGGTTTCCTTTGGAGCCAACCTAAATTTGCTTTGCTGCAAATGATGCCAAGACAGTCATCACGTTCCCTCCATGGGCTTCTTTTCTCTAGGCTGAGGAGTCACCACTCCACCAGTCTTTCTTCATAAGTCGTATTTTCTTCAGTCTCTTATCATCCTTGTTCTTCTGTGAGCTTTTCCTGTGTTTGCTCAGCATTTGACTGCCCTTTTTCACAGTGTTGATGGTGTTTAAAAATGTCATGTCTCATATCTATGGTTGGATCCTTAAGATGAAGCTAAGATGAAAAGACAGAGGGTAAAGATGACTGAAAAAAGGCCTTCTCTTTCCGAGGGCTGATCTAATTCATGTCTGTCATTCTCTTCCTTTCTGGACTAAAGTTGCAAAATTTAGTTAAAGAGACATTTAGCTTTCCCCCCACCCCCAACCTGAGACACAAGATAGGGATTGTGTCTGTTAACTGGCTTACAAGGCACAGTTGATTTCTTGCCCAAACATGAGGTGTCTTCCCCAGAGAAGCAAAGACCTGTCTCATTGCTTGGATCTTCTGTACTTTTCCTGGAAACCAAATGAAAATCACAGTCTGGCAGAGGCTGGGAGGCTGTTGTGACAAAATGAATTAGAGCAAAAGATAATCACCTATTGTTATGCTGCAGAACTCCTTGACCAGTTGGGATTCCTCCAAAAGCCAATTGGACATGATGAATAGTGGTAATTTCAGAGCTATGCATATTCTCAGAGTTTGCAGTTTTCCACATCTACTGCATGATGGAGAGGGGAGAAAAATAAGGTTTCTAATCAGCTCCAAGTCAGCAGTCTGGACTCTATCCTGCAGCTTCCAGCTGGTGAGGTGTTTGCAAAGGAACAACTCATGCCTGCAGCAAACATAAGCCACTGTCCAGTTTCCAAAATGCTAATTTATACAGACTTTGCTAGAGAAGTTGGGAAGCAGGTGTCTCCTTCATCTGGATTGAAAGACATTACACTTTTGCATAATCTTCCCTACAAAACTGTTTCCTCTGAGGAAAGTTTCTTTGCATGTGGCATCTTTACCATGGGGGTTTTCTTTGCTATTGTTTCTCTCCGTATAGCACTGATACACAAGACCCCCAGCTGCACCCATATCCCTTATTGCAGTCTCCCCTGTAATGTGATGAGTAACATGCTCAACACAGCCTTGTCCTTGCAAAATAAATTCCCCCGATGAGTTGGATATTGGATCCCACCGTAACCACACGGTGTTCAGGCAGACTCCATGCTAGAGCCAGGGATGTGAGAATTAAGGTAAAAGTGCCCTCTCGTGGCAAAGAGCGTAGGTCTCATTCGTCATCGTTTTGGGGAATTCCATAATGTCGTTGGGGTTGTGATTTGTGTATGGTTTCTAGTCTGGACACACCTTAAGAAGAGGGACAGTGTCACTGTGAGTTCTTCGTGTTGATCTGCTCCAAATTATTCCTCAAGGCACCCAAAGGATAGCGGGGTTGGCTTCCCTCAGCCATGCGCAACTGGGAGCTGGCAGCGATGGGCTCAGGGAGGAAAACATGTCTTCTGGGGTCCAGAGTTAACCAGGAGAGGTGTTGGTCTTGCAGCAGGGTGGTGGGTGGGAGCCTGGCTCTCGGGAACGCGCAGCCAACGGCGAGCTGTCAGGGTCTGGAGTTTCCTTTGCTTCAGGTAGATCTGCTGGGAATGAAGTGTTTGCAGCTGCAAAGCAGAAACCAGACTTGGGCAACTCTCCTGCTTGAAACCATGAGCCGGCTTAAAATAACACTCTCTCTAGAAGAGATGATTTAATAACAAAAACGTAATAAAGCAATCTGGGGCTTTTGTTCTGCCTGTTCTCAGGCCTGTGATTCAGTGCTGCTCGCTATATTAGCTGTTCCTGCACATTGTCTGAAGCAGTCACCCATTACGTACCTAATTAATCAGAAACCTGGGTAGACCTGTGTCTCTATGATACGAGCCATAAAAGGGGAGTTTTATGGACCTTATTCCTTCATTCCCTTTTTATTTTGAGAAGGGACATGGGGTTTTCTTTGCGCTAATAATTATTCTGGAGCACCCACGATGTCTTCCCTCCTCCTGCTTGCTCTACCACTTCCCTTGCTCCATGGAAGACAGATTTACGGCTGGACTAGATGGTCCTGTTTCTGAGGAATTCACCACTTAGGGAAGGCAAAAAGCAGAGCAGGAATGGGATCAGGTCTCCCCGTCCAGCTCAGCCATAGGGAGATAGGCAGGTAGATGACTGCTACAGACACCTTGGGATACCTGCTGCTCTTCTGTCCAGAGGATGTCAATGTGTCCCGGGTGGGATGGTTGCTACTCAATTACCCGGCTTTGCCGTGCACCACCTCAGTGTCCATGCCTCATCTTCATTTTCAATGACGTGTTGGTGGGTAAAGCTAGGATCTCCTCTTCTTTTGTGCTCATATGATCAACGGTGACTGAAAGTTCCCACTTGAACACACTTCTCTGGTGAGGGAGGATGAATGAGAGAGGGCCAAGTCACGGTGCTGCTTGGGGACTGCTGATCAGAGGCACTGTGGAGGCGTGGGGCAAATCTGAGGTTAGTCCTTCAGGACAGGAATGAGGTGCTGGTCACCAGCTGATGTCATAGGGTGCCTGTTTGTGGTAGGATTCTTTTTTATAGGACCTAGCACAAGGCACACTTGACCCAGCGCTGGACCCTTAGATACTTCTGGAGTACAAATGGCAGCAATACTAACAATGGACATACACAGACGTGCATTTTGCTGGGCGGAGAGAAGCAGCATTACAATTGCTTGTCACAACAATGGAGGTAAAAAAAAAAAGTCCTGAGCATTGTTATTGCTTCCACACATTAGTGGTAAAAGGGAGGAACCAAAAATGACCAGGCCAGGAAGCGATGGGAGGAAATGCCAGTACAGCAGAGCCTGGACTGGTCAAAAACATGTCAGCCCCTCGCCAGCAGTTGGCTTGATGTTCACGAGATTATAGGATAACATACAGCTTTGATATAGTCATGTTTTTCAGATCCTCACTTTCAGTTTGTTATGACTATGCCAATTTGTGAGCTGCTATTTTTGTCTGGAAGCTCATGGTGGTCCAGCTTTGAGCAGGAGGTGGGCTAGAGATCTCCGCAGGTCCCCACCAGCCGACACTGCTATGATTGCATGATGCTCACATAATCCCACAACTCAAAGAGTAGTTGGGTTTGGTCTTACCCCCAGCTGGGAGGCCTTGAACAACTCATTTCACCTCTGTGGAGCCCTCTCTCCCATGAAGGTCCTGCAGGTCCTTCAGGAGAGCAAAGGTCTCCCTCTGAAGGTACTGATCTCCATGGGAGCCTCACGATGCTACTGTAGTAGTCGTGATTGATAATAACACGATGTTGGGGGGCCACTTTATCAGGAAACACCATGACGGGAATTATAATCACCATTTAAAGGCATTTTCCCCCTTCCTCTGGTGGGTTATCAGATTACAGGAAACGAGAGCAGTTCTGCTGCCTTATTATGAGAGATGGATGCTACTGTTTGGAGCGTTTGCCCATCGATCTACTTCCCCGACACCCTCACTCATCAGGGGATGCACTGCTCATTTGATGTGCAAAGGCTTCCCAAAGCTCTCTTACTTTTCTCCTCCCTTGCTGGTGGATTTATCTCTGTTTTGCAAAGCACCAATATTTATTCCGCTGCTTCCCCGAGCTTTCCCCTCCCAGCGGCAGGCCCACTTGCACRGAAAGATGGATCTCTATTTTCTTAAATGCTCAGGCAATTATGTTCATTCTGCAAGTKGTCCCGGAGGGGAGCTCTCCAGTCAGCCCTGCCTTTGGCTGCAAATCTTTTTTCAATATGGCAAATGCCTGTAGCTGACCTCTCCTCAGCCTGGACTGTGCAGCTAATGCTCCCCGCCCCCTTGATGGCCATGCTTTGGGGGAGTTCAGCATCTCTGTAGGCCTCCTGATGGGTTTCAGTGGGGTTTGTAACTCTCTCTTTGTGCCTTCTCCATCCCTCCCTTGGGTGAATACATCCCCTATTGCAGCCCCAAGTGGACACAACCTCTTGGGTCCGTGTCAAGCATCCAAACGGGAGCACCAAGAGCACCTCAGATGAGACTTGTTATGGCACCCATTACCATCTTACCAAGTCCTGACATCTGTTAGGCCAATTCTTGTACTTTGACTAAACCCTTGCTCCCCATCTGAGCTTGGGAGGTTGGGACTCAACCATACTGCTCTCAGGGACAACATGGGGGTCTTGACAAAGAGAAGATGTCTTGGTTTCTCCTCTTCTTTACAGTCCCGTCCCTACTCTTTGGTTTATTATCAGCACAGCTCTGCTGTGATTTCTGTGTCCCAGTGCTGCAGAATGGATGTACCCAGGTCGATTTACCCTGAACGACCAGTAGCAATTTTATTCATCTAAAGCCAAATTCTGCTCTCAGCGTGCAAACGCTTTGGCTGATACTCTGCAATCCTTACGACTGATATCATCTATATTTGCATCACTGTTTGTTTTAATTTACCCAAGAGTTACAGCTACCCTCACAGCCTGTTTCTCCTTGCACCCGCTCAATCCTCACCACCGTGATCACCCTCACAAGGGTTTCTTTTCTAAGTGCATTTTGGGTTGAAGTCATCTGGCTTGCTTTCTACTTGGCTCCCTACGAAAGCACAACTTATATGATCATGTTCTGCACATGCCTGTGTCTGTCTGTTTATCTCTTCAAAAACCATTAAGGATGTTGGCCAGTTTAAGCCAGAAAGAGGGGGAATTTCTAATATGTTTTGTGAACCCAAGAAAACAAGAGAAAGAAATCCTGCTAATGCTCAGTGGAAGAAAGGGCTGAAGGGTGAGCACAACCCTTGCTAGACATCAGAAAACCCAAGCTATGGGGGACCGGGGTCCTTTGGTTGCACCCTCATGGGAATGACTTGCAGCGTTTATACAATTTGCTGTTCAAACATTACAGCATATCAGAGATGCGAYCGATTAACCCTGAAGTAAACTGAGGCAGGATACAGGCATTTCAAGGGTAAATAACACAAACGTCTCATAGTGTTTCCCGTCTATGTTTTATATCTAGGAAGACTGGTGTGAAGTCACCAGGCAGGTTTTTTAAATTATTATTATTATTAAAAGGCCGTCTGCCATGGCAGACATAAAAGAGATATCATGTTCATTGCTCATTCCTCGGGCTGCACCGCACATGTTGGAGAAYGAACAGATCCTGCCGAAAAGGAATTTCCAGTCCAGTTAGACTGATAAATTGGTGCTTCCCCACAGAGACTCCTGTTACACATTTTGGCTTAGCGAGAGCTTGGTGTCATTACAAGGATGCTTTCCACCGCCGGTTTGCGGCACAGAGACTGCCTGTCCCGGCAGGGAGGTTTGCCTGGGTGTCTTGGCAGCCTTCCATGGTGCTGCATAGTTTTCATGCTAAAATATAAGTATCTGCTCTGTTGGGTGAGGGTGTGGGAAGGGACAGCTGAAGGGGGGGTCTGTGATCCTCCCTGCCCGTGCCTGGAAGCAAAAATTAGGCATGGTGTGTCCCTGTGGTCTCTGGAAAGGATGTGCTGCTCTCGCTTGCCCTGGCGATGAGCATCCCGTGTGTTTTCCTCCTGAATCCCTGAGCTACCCCAGCTGATTCAGTCTGACACAAATTTAATAGGGCATTACAGAAAATACTCCYGGTGGCATCGTGTTTTGCATCCTGTGAGGGCTTTTCTGCGTGATCCAGGTTGGGGGCTGAGCAGTGCCCACACGCTACGACCCTTGTTTGTCTGCGTTGCCATCCCTACAGAAGCTGATGGGATTAGTCACCTCCAGAAGTCTGACTCTGGCTGAAATTCAGCCCTTTGCCAGACCAGGATCCATGGACTCTTGTGCTGGTTAGAGTGCATTAACTAGGGCTGGGCTTCAGCCTGAGCCATTGCAAAAGGAGAAAGAGAAACGCACCTCCGTTGGAAAGATGGAGATTTGTGGTCTACAGCCAGGTAGAAAGCATTAGGTTAAGAGCATCAACAGCAGCTCTAAGGCAATGACAGACGTAGGTAAAGGCTTCAGTTGCATAAGCGGCCATTTTTCAGCTCAGTGAAAGGAATAATTAACATCTCTCCTGTCTTAGGGACAGCGAAATGCAGCATGGTTACCTCAGTGAAACACCCAACAAGTGAATAAGGTTTCTGTTGCTTTTTTCCCAGTAGCAGATACCACTATACTGGCAATACACTCTCCACGTGGCTTTCAGAAAACCCCAATATCCCTCTCCACAAGCAAAACTGTACCAGCAAGATGATTCAATTCTGCCTACACGTGCTTGTTTCAGGATTTCTGCTTCTTTTTTTCATACTGGTCCTATCACGTCTCCTCCCTCATTTTCTCCAGCTAATCATAGAATCATAGAATCGTTTAGGTTGGAAAAGACCTTTGATGGAGATGTGTTAGAGATACAGGCTAAGGGAAGACAGAGAAACAGGGCTTTTGGGGCACAAACCTCACACGAATGCAKACACAGACTGAAGCAATTGCCCCTTTTGTTTGATTGTTCACATCACTGAGGAAAGCAGAATATTTGTAGATATTTGCTACAAACAGTCAACATCTTATCAAAAAATAAGAATTGGTTTGTGTCACCTGTTTGTCCTCCTAGGTGAAATGATCTTTTTTGATGTCCCAAATACTATCAAGCTATCAACAGCACGGTATGGGGATGTTTTTCTGGTGGATCAGCAGTTAGTATATTTGCAGAGCAGAAGAAAGAGTTAAAAATATTGAAAACTGGGAGAGAGGAAGCCAAAAACCTTGGGATAATGATATGTGGAAATCCATGGGGTTTGAGAATTTGACCTTGTAGACACACACGATGCAAATCTTTCCTGTCCCTCCACGAGGCAGGCATGACTTGGACACCATGGCTGGGGCAGGACCAGAAAAGCTTGGAGCACTCCAAGGGGAAAAACAGAGCAGGACACATGGATTCGCTCATCTACAAAGGCTTGGCTGGAAATGTAAGAATTTAAACGAACTCTCCAGCAGGAGAAATACACCAGGCCATCATAACAAACAGCAGGAGATACAAGTGCAAATTCACTCCGGCATTGTCCTGCCAGACTCCAGCGATAAAGCCGGGGTCGGCAGAGGGGTGGTGGATGGGAGGAGGCAGAGCGCTCTTGGGGAGGGAGGTGCCGGCAGGACAAGATTAAAACATCCCTGACTTGTAAAGGGGAAGTGGAAGAGCAAGAGGAGATATGATAAACCTATCATGCCAGCCGCGGAGACACTTAGGACTTGCTCAACCTGTTGCAATCAGGGCTGGGGACTCCTGGTCTCTGCAAGGATTGCTGTGCTTTGAACAATGAGTAGCAATGCACCCTGATTTAAAAGGSTTTCTGTTTACTGTTTTGGGGTCTCCGGTGTCTGCTAGCTACAAACCTTGCTGAAGCTTTTACAGTGTTTGGGATGTTCACAGCTTCTCCCATATAGATCTTCTAGGGTCTAATAAGGACAGAAACCATATACCTGCCTTTCCTCAGTGGGGACATTTATATTGTCTCCCTCTTTCTCTCCCTCCTTCACAAAATATGTTGGAACTCAAGTACTTTGGAGACTACTGCTTTTCTGTCAAATTAGCTGGAAATTGGTGAAGGGGCTCAAAAATTGCTAGAGGAAAAGCAGACGGTCCATCAGACAGATATATACTCCCTCCCACACGCTCCAAGAGTGACTGTACAAACTTTGTCTTCTTAGGATGCAACAAATCACTCCCACCTTCATCAAACCTTGGCAGCAAAGAGAAGTTGCAGCCCTCTGTATTTCTCAGCAGTGGAGTTGCTGTATTTATATTTTTCCTTTGCAATATCCTATTTCTGCAGAAGAAGGAGTTGGAGCCCACAATGCTGTTTGGTTTTCTGTAATTCCTTTTGTGCTTGCTTCAGGGTGGCGGTGGTGATTTCTATGAAAAAAATTTGATATAAATGACTGCAAGTTGTGAACGATGTAGGTAGGAGATGCTRTGGACGCCTGTAATCTCCGCTGTGACAGTTAGGGGAAAATAGAGAGCCTCGTGTAGAGGTGTAATATCTCTGCATGTCCTCAAGTACAGCTGGCTCTATCATGATGGAGAGACAGGTTTATGTGTGTTCAATTTGACCAGCTTAGGCACCAGGGAGGGTCAGGGTGCTTGGCCTGCGATCTGTCCCATGGGTGGGAGAAGTCACAGGGAACTGCTCTGCCAACAAGCTCAGTAGGCATTTGCCAATGGCAACAGGCTTCTGATGATAAAAACCCAACCGTGTGCTCCAGCTGCTGTGCCCTCCGTTGTCCCCCTGTCCTCCTGCAGCCCTGGAGCTCTCCCTTGCCTGTCCCCATAGCCCTCTCCCTCTTAGGCTTGGGGCAGCCTCATCCCCCTATCCARAAGGCACCAAAACTCAACATTGCCTGTGCCACTGAGAAGCTTTGATCCAGCCGTGCCCCACACTGTTGCTGAGGAAGAGCTGGCTTTGGGATCTCTTTCAGGGTGCAGGGCAATGGTCCACTTTGTCCTCCACAGGTCCTTTTCTTCCAGACCACAGGAGGAGGTGAGCAAATCAGGGGGTCTCTCCCTCCCAGGGCTCCTCCATATGTGCAGGGTGGGTATGACTTTGAGAGCAGGGTTTCTCCTTTTGCTTGGCTGGCAGGGTAGACTTCGGGGAACCTGGTCAGGTCCGTAATTTCAGYAAGAGCTGGGTCAGGCAATGGAAGAGGAGTCAGCAAACAAACGGGGCAAGACTCTGAGAGATGGGGACCAGAGAGGATGGGGAAGCTGTGTCCTGCCCTCCACATCGTCTCCTCTTGCCCTTTGCCTGCGACATTTGCTTGAACTGTAAACCTTCCAAGACACCTATGTTCTTTTAATGTGCGACCACATGTTGCTTAGATGCTGAGGGCCTTGAAATCAGCTGTAGCTCCTACACTCTTCTATAGTAAGGCAGTAAATAACAGGTACATCAAAGGAGCATTGGGGTGCTGCGTCTTGGCATAGCAGAGAGCTATGATTATGATTATGGCCTGAGCGAGGGTTGCAAATGGCATCTCTCTCCGAGGTGGGGATTAGACTCATCTCTCCTTTGGATCTGGAGTCTTTGCACGTAGATTTAAATGCCCCCTGCAGGGCTGCCTTCATGTCAGTGCATAATTATTTTCTTGGCAGATATTTTCTTGTCCATATGGCAGAGAAAATATCAATTGCAAGGGAAACCACTGAGCTGGGATTGTTCTGCCGCACTGGAAATGGCTGGAGAACTGGATTCCGAGCAAGAAACGTTGTGGGTTGGTCTTCCCCTTTCCCTTGGGGCAAGACACATTAGACTTAGCCCTGGAAGGCTCTCAGTGAAGGCCCTTCGATGGCAGTGGGTACTTTGAGAAGGGATGTGCGGTGAATAYGTTCCCCACAGTGGTAAAAGGAGGCAGAGAAGCTTGGGACAGGAGATTGAAACTTGGAAAGGAGCATCACTGAGTTCAGTCCCCTGCTTTCACAGACAACTTTTCAATGAGGTCCAGTACAAAGAACATTTATTCTTTACTATTCACCCTCAAAACACCACCTTAATCATCCTATAGCATGTCAGTACCAACATACCAACTGTAATGTGCCACAAGACAAGGTTAAGAGAGACCGGGACATTGCTAGTTTCTGAAGGTTCCCACAGCAGCAGAGACCCCAGGCATGCGTGCCTCATGCCTCTGGAGAAAACGTGCTCATGGAGAAGCCTGCTGCACAAATGCTCTGGTTTTGGAACGCTCTCATGGGAGGTAATTTTGCGGCTCAAAGGCACCAGCAGCCAGAGGAATGCCTGAGCCATGGGGAGAGGGACCACAGCCTTTTGTGCATCTTTACAGCACCAGCAGCCTGGTACTGCTTGGGGTGCCTGCTCAAATGCAATCATGGTGGTCCTGGGATCCAAGAAAGGAGTTTGGTGGCTCACTCCAGCTGGAAATGGGAAGATACTCCATGACACTGTGGGTCTTCCAGGTGGGCTTCAGCTGCTACCCAGGGATGCCATTGTACCCTCAGATGGGAGGAGACGGCTCCTCTCTGCGTGGACCAAGCAGAGGCAGTAGTGGAGCTGCTGGGTCCTGCTGCAGCTTGGGGCTGTCCTTGATCCCACACTGCTGTCCAGGAGACAGGAGGTCTGGCTGGACCGGATTTCAGCATTATGGGACCTTCATGGTAGCTCCCCAAGCTGTCTGCTCTGGAGCTGCGTGGAGGAGTCCACCGTGGTGTCTGGCAGGCTGGACGTGATCTGCGAGCTGCCAAATCAAAAGCCCGGTCCTAGAGAACAGAAATAAACTCCAGGGGTGGTAATCTTCCCCGAGAGGAGGAAGGAGACAACCAGATGGGCTTTTGGAGTTTTCTTCCTTCCTTAAATTCTATAAACATAAAAAGAAGTTGGACAAGGCCACAGGTTTATAGCCAGACTTGGAAGAGCTAATATCCAATGTTTGGGGGGAGTTTTGGTATTACAGTTGTTTCTCAGTGGGAGACATTCCTGTAAATCTCCCCCGGACTTGGACATGGATATCATTAAAGCAGGTGTCTTTGTTTTTAAGAGATGCTGGAGCTCTGATGTTTCTTTTGTGTCTGAAATGAGTGTAAAATTGTCAGTAAGGCTCCTCTGGGCTGTTTGACTTCTTTTTATACAGACAGAGCCACCTCTGCCGGGCACCGCCTGCCTGAGRAGGGGTGAGTGCAGGAGGACCAGAATAACCCCTGAAATCCCATACTATTTAGTAAAAAGCAGTGGGGGGAAGCCCCTTTTGACTCCCAAGTAAATCTCCACCTGCACACAAACCAACCCATGCYTCCCTCTCCCTTTTTCCTCTTTTGGGCAGAGCATCTTCAGCCAAAGAGACCCCCATCAACCATCTTTTAAGAGCGGTAAGGGGTCATTGCATCCCTGGGAGAGGACTGTCTGTTCCTCTCGCACCTTGGCCCCTCCTCCCTCATGGTCCCCGAAGGAGCTGCATTGAAGAAACAACCCCCGGCATATGCAGAGTAGACAGTGAGAGGCAGACTCGTCTTTTGGGGCTGGGTCCCAGCAGGGCAGTTTGTTGTTCAGTCCGTATATCACTCCACATGGACCGTAACATGACAACCCCATCATAATATTTGTGAGGAATCGCTTCCTCAGCATCTTACGTTACACTAACATCAACGCTTTAGAGTTGCAAAGGGAGAGTGGGGGTTACGTGTTGCTAGCTATAGGTCAGAAAACATAACAATCTGAATTCCTCCTTTTTTTCATTAAAAAAAATAACAACTTAGAGTTAACAGACTGTTTCATTTCAGTCGGGACTTGGGAAGGGAGGACTATCAAGGCTTTGAAGCCAATGGATCGGTGTTCATGGGTCTTTGCTCACTCAGATGTTGGCATTGCTATTGGACAAAGGCAAGGGATGTCCCTCATGGATGGGCCTTATCCTGGGAGCTGGCAAGAGTTTCCCTCAATTCCTGATGATCTCTGTGGAAGCCAAGGCTGCTTCACAGCTCACAACTCTTTAATAAAGGTCTTGTCATTGTCATAAACTGGTGCCAACCTACTGCTCAGTTCAGAGTGTCCCAGGTGTGGACACTTGGCCCCTGCCAGCTATTGGCATAAGGGACTCATAAATCTGTAGGTTTGAGGGGTGCGGTGTGATTCAGACCTAGACATGTAAACTTGGGTGCCTCTGTCATGTCTATGCTGCCTTTGTAGTTGATGGAGATCTGTTTAGCCAACCGTTCCTGCAGATGATATCCAGTTGGTTAAATGTAAGCACCTAGTGGTGCTTTAGTGCCTAGAGCATGCCTAAAGTGTCTAAGATACCTRATTAACCCTTCAAATGCAACCAAAGGCTTATGAAAGACTATTGCCCTTCTGCAGTGCCAGCTGGAGCCCAGGTCAGGTGCTCTTAGGGCATCTCAGATGACTAGACACCTCTGCTGGGCAACTGCATCCTGCTCCAGGTGAATAGCTCTCTGAGCTCCACTGTCTTTTTGACTGGCCTCTCACATAGTGGAAGCTCAGGCACCCAGTGCATTTGGTGACACCTTCATGAAGGCACCTCATGCTAAAGCTACCCCTACATGTCTCCCATGGTTGCCCCTCCATCTGATGTTATTTCTGTTCCCTGCTCCRGCACGTGAAGTATGGGTAGGTCTAAAGGACAGACACTCTCTAATCCCGGTCCTGTCTCTGCTGTGAAACGTARGAGTCTTTGTTGTGGTTTAACCCGGCAGGCGGCCAAACACCACACAGCCGCTTGCTCACTCCCCCCTCCCCTCAGTGGGATGGGGGAGAGAATCGGGAAAAAAAAAAAAAGATAAAATTTGTGGATTGAGATAAAGACAGTTTAATAAAACAGAAAAGGAAGGGAAAATAATGATGATAATAATAATGATAATAATAATAATAATAATGATAGAATATATAAAATGAGTGATGCACAATGCAATYGCTCACCACCCACTGAGCGATACCCAAGCAGCGAYCGCTACTTCCTGGACCACACCTCCTATTTATATATTGAGCATGATGTCACACGGTATGGAATACCCCATTGGCCAGTTGGGCTAGCTGTCCCAGCTATGCTCCCTCCCAGCTTCTAGTGCACCTGGCAGAGCATGGGAAGCTGAAAAGTCCTTGACTAGCAGACTACTTAGCAACAGCTAAAAACATCAGTGTGTTATCAACATTCTTGTCATACTAAATCCAAAACACAGCACTAGGAAGAAAATTAACTCTATCCCAGCTGAAACCAGGACAGTATCCACCCCTTATTCTATACCATCTACGCCATGCCTAGATTTCACRTTTTCCAATACAKTCTAATTAATCACCACCACTTTTCTTATCTTTTGATATATATATATACACACACACATACACACACACACACACACACACACACACACACACAGAGATATCATTCCCCTTAGTCTATGGGCCATCCCTCTAAAATGTCCATTGAGTTCATTTAGTCCATGACTTTGGGCTCCATCCATCATAACAGTCTTTCAGGGCAGGAGAGATGGTGTGTGTTGTTGGATTTTTGCATGCTGAAGCCAGTTCTGGTTCCATCACCGCTGCACTTTTCTTGGTTTCATCAAAGTTCATTCTTCGTTAATCTGGGTGATTCTTACTGTAATACCGTTGATATGGCCTAGAGCAACCATAGAAGGGATGACATACAGTATTATATAGCAATTAACATCATACAATTCAGTTCATTGACTATTTTCACCCAAAATCAAATCCCCTTGAGGTACACACCGGACTTCCCCATCCTTTCGCATTACCCACCAAGTGYACCCAGGTCCTTGAGCAAAAGCAATCCCACGAATGGGTTTTCCCTTGCCYGAGGCAGGASTAACCCAGACTGTCTTCCCCAGCATATTTTTWATGTGCACTACAGGGACTTTATCCCCATCTASAGTVCGTAAAARYTTTGATTGGGCAGGGCCAGCTCGATTGAAAGATCCCCTGGTGTTGACTAGCCAGGTGGCTTTTGCTAAATGTGTATCCCAACGCTTGAATGTCCCACCACCCATTGCTCTCAGCATAGTTTTTAGTAGTCCATTGTATCGTTCTATTTTCCCGGAGGCTGGTGCATGATAGGGGATGTGATACACCCACTCAATGCCATGCTCTTTGGCCCAGGTGTCTATGAGGGTGTTGCGGAAATGAGTCCCATTGTCTGACTCAATTCTTTCTGGGGTGCCATATCTCCATAGCACTTGCTTTTCAAGGCCCAGGAGAGTGTTCCGGGCGGTGGCATGGGGCACGGGATATGTTTCCAGCCATCCGGTGGTTGCCTCCACCATGGTGAGCACATAGCGCTTGCCTTGGCGGGTTTGTGGGAGTGTGATATAATCAATCTGCCAGGCCTCCCCATATTTATATTTCAACCATCGTCCTCCATACCAGAGAGGCTTTACTCRCTTGGCTTGCTTGATGGCAGCGCATGTTTCACATTCATGGATAACCTGTGCAATAGCGTCCATGGTCAAGTCCACCCCTCGATCTCAAGCCCATCTATATGTTGCATCTCTTCCTTGATGGCCTGAGGTGTCCTTGATGCCCAAATTTAGGTGTCTTCAGTGTAGCAGTTGACATCTGAGTTCATCATCTAAACGCCTGCTACAGCCTGTGGAAAGGACCAGCCTCACCCTGGCATTATTCATCCAATATCAGGGCAAACAGCTGGGTCAGATGATCTGTGCTTCAGAGCTGCCTCTTCTTTGCACTACAGCAGACTCCAGACACCTAGTTCAGACATCAAGAGCTCATCTACCTGCTTGTGGACATCTAGTGCAAGCTGATACCCTAGAGTATCCCCCACGATCTCCAGCTTCCAACATAGGAGGACATTTGTGTCCTGTAGGTCTGGGGTCATATCTAGCAGCTCCATTTGTAAATGTACCATGCATTGAGCTGACCATATTTCTATTATGCAATTTCTTTACTTTTTCTCCTAATATCTTCCATTTTTTCCCTGTGTTGTCACTTGACTTAGCCCTGGTGGAGGAACAAAAGAAACCACCGCTGGAATGCCCCTGGACTTGAGTATGGGCTTACCACGGACTCAGACCTCCACTTCCATTTTTTTCCATCATTCCCATGGGGCAAAGGGGAACGATGGCAGGACTCTTGGCAGTTACTCTGGCCCCTGTCACAAGCTCCTGGAAATAACGTAACCTCAATTTCCTTATCTGCCTCATGGCAAAGATAGCGCGACTTCGCCTGGAGTTAGTGGCAGTTCTAATGAATGTTTGTACAGTGTTTGGAGATATTTGGATGAAAGGCACTACAGAGCTATTAAGTAGTCATGTTATTTATTGTGCTTTCCCAAGTGGGTCTCCTTAGCAATGTAGTGTGTAAGTAGTGTTATTCTAGCACCCCCGTTGACATGCAACCTACCGCACTCCCCACATCCCTCTGGAACTGAATATCCTCCGTCCAACTTCACGGCACTGCAGGTAGAGCACTCTTGCTCGTCTTGTTTCATAAAACACACTCGCCTGCTTTTTCACTCTCCTAGGCTGGTTTTCCCCCAGGGAAATCCTTTCAGTCCAGTGGAATTTGATCAAGACAGGAGTGAAATGAAGTTCTGTTGAGCTGCACTTCTGGAATTGGACAAGACTCTTCTTTCTGATGCTCTTGAAAGCCGTGCTGTAACTTCTCAAGGGCAGCAGGGAATAAAGTGAGAAGACTTGGATTCTTTACAATTTTCTTACTGGAATTATTTCTTTTTTTTGGTCTCATTTGCTTTGATTACTTTTATGTTTAGTATAAGGGAGAGAAGCAGGCACTTGGTGATGCARTTCATCAACTTACTGACAAAGTCTAGGTTGAGATGAGTTATGTCCTAAAAATTTTCCTTGATGACATCACCGAGCAATTCAAACCTCCAATCTAGAGGAAAATGTCCTACTTTTTTTTGACAGATGTCACCATCAGGACAGGTGGTGGTTTTGAAGTCACCACCAGTTTTAACACACCTGGCACTGGTTGCTCTGGCCTCTGTGCTGGGCTGAGTACCGTTTTGAAATGGTTTGCCTCCCAGTTGTGGTGCACACACTGCATCTAGGGACTGCAGCATGCAAAACACAACTGGAAACCGTGTGAAAATGTGCTTTCTGGAAGAATTTCCAATGCTTTCTACTCAGCTATTTCTAGACAGACTGGACATACCAGAGGGAATTACCTTTCTAGCAGGGTTTCAGTGGACTCAGATTCAGACAGAAACTAGAAGAACAAAGGATGGCAGCAAGCAGAGTCTGGTCGTTATGGATTTATGTCTCTAAGTTGATGGCTTGTTAAACTGATTTATTTTAAGATTGTCCATTGTTTTCTGTCGCACCTTTAGAATTCCCTTGGGGTTTTTGTACAATTTGTCTGCTACAATCTGCTACGTGCATGACCTGCCCTGTAGAAATCAGCTAATAGGATAAAAATTAAGAAGAAACCGTTCAGATTGAAATCACTCCTTTCTCTGTATCTTTATTTTAATGTGGAAATAGGAATATAATTTCTTTGGAGACCTTCAGCTTTCTGTCAAAGCTGGTTGAAAAACCAACATGTGGAGAAATCTATAGGGGACAGACAGATGACAGACTGAATGACCACGTAAATTTAATTTCCGGGGGGGGGGGGGGAAGTTATATAATAAAATGGTAAAGTAAACTCACAAGTGGTTCCCTCACTGTATTTCCTGTGCTGAACAGAGGAGAAGCAAATTGTGGAAAACCTTAAACCAGGTCTGAATTTGGGGATTGAGGCTATCTTTAAAATAAATTTAATTTTTTTAAAACAAGTCTTGATTAGACAAACATTCATAGATTTTGAAGCACTCCCTTTAGTGCCAAGTGTGTCTAACTTGTCCATCATGTGCTCATCACTGGAAGAAATCTGAATGAGTTGTCCAAGTGGTGAGGGAAGGGATACTATTACAAAATCCTAATCATTGAGTCTTCAGTGAATATCCTAAAGCAAAGGAGTAATGGCCCCAGTGCAGAGCAGGAGTTATCCTGGCAGAAGGTATCAGCAGCATTTAACTTACACAGCAAGGAATCAATGTTCTTGGAGGATTGGGGCAGGGGCATGAGATTGACCATCAAAACCAAGAGTACATACTTTTCATTGCTGTGTCCCTGTGCCTGATGAAATGCGAAAAGGCCTGATTTGGGGTATGTCATCTGTTCAGGAAGACCAGTGAGTGCTACTGTACGTTGCTTCCTTGCAAGGAGGAAGATAACAAGCTAGGAGGCAACCTGGGAGAGTGGGAGAAGTAATACTGCAATGGAGAGAGACTTGAGAACCTTGGGTTGGAAGAGTCACCTTTGGGGATACCTTAAAGGAAATGTAATTTCAGCCCAATACTGACGATCCAGAGGTGTTTCAAACTTCTGGGGGCCAAATGTTTTAGATGTAGAGGCAGACTCCTGCAGGGATTAGACCCCCTCCAGCTGGTTGCCCTCTTTCCTGGGACCTCAGGCTTCATCTGCAGCAATGGGAAATTATTTAGGTGCTCAGCGAAATGATGTTTGGACAGATAGGATTACCTCGTTGCTCTTGGTATGTGAAGTTCATACCTTGCGTGGCACATTTATCACCCCCTCTTCCCTCTCGGTGGAGGGGGAAGGGAACAGTAGGAGGGAAAAGAAAGTGGAAGGCAGAAGGGGGAACCAGACAAGGGAGGAGGTTGTGTGGGGTGCGTCTTCCCAGCTTGAGTGATTTATTTTTCTGCTGGGAAACGTTGAAACTTCCAAGTCAAAATTAATGGGACAAAAACACTTTCCAGGTGCTCAGAAGTGCGAATGTACGATAAATCAAAGGGGTAGTCTACAGAAGGAAACTCGCAGCCAAGGGAGAGAAAAACAGGCAGAAGAGCAGACTCCTGAAGCTGTGTCTCCTCTGATGTGTCAGAWGGTCTCCAAGCTCCTGTGGTGCAGTAAGGACATGTTTTGGGCTGCACAAGGGGCTTTCTTGGGCTGTTCCAGCCTGATGGTGGAGGAACACAATGCAGCAGCTCGTTTTCTGGGTCTGAAGCGCAATGAGTAAGATGTGATACATCTGGAGAGGGCCAGAGGGCCAGGAAGGACTGAGAGGAAAAATTGGCAAAGGCAGATGACAGATTCACACGTTGTCTTCCCATTTTCACCCTGGGACCCCAGAACTGTAGGCCAGCTCTCTGCTGACATCCCAATATCCTCCAAAATTACATTTACTCAGCTCTTCTTGAAGAAGTACAGAGCCAACCTTAGGACAGACAGCACCAACATGAGATCTGGCTCTGACTTCCAAATTGTCCTCCTGATGGTGAGGAGGATGAGGAGTTGCATTAAGCTTAGGCTTCCTACCCTTGTGCAGGAAAGCACGGCTCCATCCCGCCTCACTGATGAACCCATGTCAGGGCACACGTGGCTTCATCTCACATGGGAATGCGACACCTTTAGCATCAGCAAAGGGCTTTGGAGCATGCTTAATTGTAAGCTCACGGACATTGTTGCCCTGTGGCATCCAGCATTGGGCATATGTTTGAATGCATTGCTGGTGTGCTGAAGGGCTGGCCTCATTGTCAGTTTGTGACCGGTTTCTTCTGCTGCAGGCTTCTGGGCAGCGTGGTTAGCTCACTTGCAGTTACTGATCACCAAAGGGACTCCTGGTCCAAGGCAATGCTGGCCTTTTTCATCTGTAGCATTCACTTCACAAGAGCTCCCTCAGTGACCATCATCCCAACAATGCTGACCTTGTTCTGATGTCTCCATCAATGATTTTTTAATTTTTTTTTTTTTAACCAGAGAACACGTTTCTCAAGTACAACTGGGGTTTTCATTAGAAGAATTTGCAATGTCATGTAGAAAACGGGTCATCTGAACACTTGGAAAATGGAAGCTGCTAGACTGTGTTTTTGTGGAAACATTTCCCCATCTTTTTCATACATCACCTCCACCATTTACTGTTATTTCTTCTTATTTATGTCTTATTATTGATTATTATTTCTTATTATTAATTATTATTTATTATTATTATTTCTATTGTGGCAACACCTAGCAACTTTGGGGCAGCTCTGGCCCGTGCTGTGCTAGGTGCTGTGCAAACGTACAGGAGAAATCTGGTCTCGACTTACTTTTCTATTATTTATCTCAAGCTGTCCTGGGCTTGGCCCCAGCCAGCGTATTATCAATTAGTTGACTTGCTGACAGCTGTAGTGCACAATGAGTCAGTTCCCTACTTGAGATGAGCCATTGGTCAATTAAACTAATAGTGAAAATCTCTGGGCATAAGAAAGGAAACATTTATGAGCTAATGTTAAGTGTGCGAGGGCTAAAGGGAAATAAAAGCCCTCTACAATTATAACAGGGGAAAATGAGAACCCAGGTTCATTAATAAACAAAGAGCAGGATGTAATTAATAAATGCCTCTAAACCCGCCAGAATATGGAATTCCTTTCTAAATATGTCATTAGCAAGAAAAATAAAGAGAAAAATCAAGCTGATAAGGACGGGCTTGGAAACTTTGAAAGTATACAAATCACAGGATCTGGCTGACATTTATCCTGCTTGTTAAAGGGAATTAACTAAGGAGTTAAGGAATCACTATGGAGCAGTGGAAATGTGGCCACAGGATAGAAAAGCAAATGATTGTAATTTGTTTTTATACATGGCAGAAGTTGTCTGCTGTCCCGGTTGCGGTACAAACACAGCAGAGGGAGATGGTCCCTGGCCAGAGGGGAGCACACCACTGGTTCTGGTCCGTGACATGATCCCAGGGTGAGATTTGTAATGTGCAAGTTAAAAAAGAAAGATTTCTAGATCTTCCAACCTTTGGGGGGAAAAAAAAAAAAAGCTCTGCCGCAAAACAACCATACTGGTCAGATTTGTAGTGGGGAATAATGATACACAGAAAGGAAGCACGTTACGGTTTAAAACTACTTCTAACTATCAGTAGGTCAGTCGCTTCACAACGTTTTCATGTCTTGGGCTTCATGTTCACACTTCCTTATGGTGCCCCTTTGCTGCCTGGGCCCCAAAAGCTCTCCCTTTTATCTTCTTGAGATGTAAGCCAGGAGGGGCATGGAGGGACCCCACCAGCCCCAGATGTCAAAGCAGAGTAGCGCTGTCTCCTGAACTTCATTTGCTCACGTGCCTTGATGAATCCAAGCTCTGGCCAAGAGAGAGGCATATGTCTGAGAAACCTGAAATGGGCAGCAGATGCAAAACCTGGCATCGGGGAACGCCTGATGCCGACTGAGGGATGACAGGCTTTGAAAGGGAGGAGAGGCGGCTCACGTCGGATGCGGTACAGATGGGGGAATCCGAGGAGAGCTGCTTGGGGAGGAAGAGATGTGATCAAAGAGATACTCGCTCAGGATGAATATCAGCGGGACAGGATGGYGTTTGTCAAGATCAGAGGAAAAGAGGTTCCTGTACAAGGGTTCGGTGGTGCAGATGGGTTGGAAAGGGCAGGCTGCAGAGGCAGCATGTGTAAGGCAACGAGCCAGAATTGAACATAAATGGAGGGGATGATCTGACTCTCCACTAGTTAACATCTTTAAATCAAGCAGTTATTTTTCCCTTCAAAAGGCATGTTCTTGCTCGATCATGAATTATCAGTCAGGGGCGTGGAGGTCTGCAGTAACATTGCATGATCATGGAAATCGACCTCTGGACTCCAAATCTATGCGTTTGCTGAAGGTCAATGTTCCGCTTTAGTCCTCCCTGTTTTTTTTCCCTGTTTTCTTTTCACTGGGATCAGAATCAGCCCCACAACTGTCCAGTCCAGCTTTTTCTCGGTACACAACACAAGTGACAATATTTTGGCAACCTATCTGGATATTTTTTTAGCAGTCTTGTTCTCTTTCTTTTCTGGACTTTAATATGTGTTTCAAATCTTCACCGCAAAATGCAAAAAGTAAATAAAGGGGCAATTTAGATGGGTAATGTACAGACCTAACAGAAGATGGAGAAGAGAAACAGTAACAAATAAACCTAAATAAAGAGTCAAACTCTTAATAAATTACGTCCGACCACCAGACAACTATAGCAAAGCAACCAAATTAGCTGCCATACCCTGATGCTGATAGTCTAGATAAAATATTAAAACAAATCTGGACCAAAGAGAGGCTCTCAGCAATGGTACAACAGTTTGCTTTCTAGCTGAGGCAAAAATAACATGTAATCATTTAATACAATTTCTTCAAATAAACTTCATTTTGAGATAATGACTTCCAGATGSGTGAAGGTTTATATACATCTCTGCCACATGATACGTTCCCACTGGGTAACGGAGAGGGTAAAAGAGCAATTTAGTCACTGGGTCTACACCAGTAAATTAAATGTGCCCAGTGCTGATCTCCAGCCCTGAGGCCAAACAGCAAGGAAGGGCTTGTGTCCATATTGCTATTCCTTCTTGCTGTCCAAAATCAGGTGGCTGCTTTCAAACTGCCTGTTTGGAGTCCCTGGCTTGTGCTACTTCCTGAGCTGTGCCTGGGAGGTGTCCATGAAGCGGTCTGGTGGTCCAGACCTGAATGGTGCCAAGAGCATCCTGAAAATTAAACCATTTGGAGAAGGGAGCTCTCATGCCTGGGAATAGTCCCAGGTGCTGTTTGATTTACCCTTATGGACACAGCCTAAGAGAAACTTTGCAGAAGACCCCACAACCCTTTCTGCATCAACCAATATCCTCCTTGAAACTATTTTGGAAGCTCATCTAAATCTTCAGGGCTGGATTATCATGGCCAGCTTTGAAAACATGGAAGCCCACATAAAATATCAAGTCACAAATGGTCATACTCAAAGCCAAGGCAAGAACCTGTTCAAGATGTCCATACAGTTCGTCAACTAATAGCCCAGCACCTTTTTGGATGAAATACTAGCCTTGAGCTCTTTGGAGCCAAAGCTGCTAGTCAGGCTGTCAGTGTTACACATGTATTTGATTGCTTTGTTGGGTTGGGGCCCTGCAGAATCAGCGCGAGGAATGTGAAGGAAACAATGGCACTTCGCGCTTAGCGTGGAGGATTTTGAGTGTTATTAATTATTTTTCGTTTTGCTGGTTAGCATTAAGAGTCAGAGGGCTGAAACAAATCCAGGCAGAAATCAGCCACAGTTATTAGTGTCTCCAATCTTTGTCTTGCAGGCTTCAGCCTGGTTAAAACAACAAAAAAAGCTAGACATGTTTCAGATGAAGGCCCCCAAGGTATGTGGGATTTTAGATAAATGACCTGGTTTGGATCCAGCACTAATTATTTCCCTTTAAATCCTCAGATATTTTTTTTTTTCCTTGTTTACAGGGGATTGTTAGTTTGTTTCTTTTGCCTCAGTTTTATCCATACCTCCCGCCATGACAATACCTCCATAGATCCCACAGCTGAAATCTAGATGATCCATGGAGACAGTTGGATTTCATCAAGGACCTGATGGAAAGTTGGCATGTTTCTAGGTCGTCCTGCTTGGTTTTTCACCTGGTGGGTTGGGAGGGGAGTCCTCAGCTTCCAGAATCCCACATCTTGAGCACATCGACTTCTGTGGAGCTGAGACCAGAAGAGCCCCAGTTCCTAAGCTCCTCTCCTCCCCAGAAGTCCCTGCAGTCCATAGGTGTCTACAAGGACTCCCGTGTTGCCAGGTCCTCTGCAGCTCATTGGCCAGACTGCTCTTAGCCTTTCAAAGCAGGAGCTGTGGGATTCACGTAGCAACTATTTGAAGCTCCAAAGTTTCCCAGTCCCTTGGGGTTGCACGTTTTTGGGGCTCTGGGGCAGCCCCTTGGTGGTGAAGGGGCTCCGGGGACTCTTTTGCCCTGCTCCACACAAAAGCATGAAACCCAGCACATTTCAAGGTGCTCAGGTAATCATTGAAAGAGGAGATAGGCTTTGGGATGATATTTTTAACTTCGTGAACAGATGTAAAAGGTAAATCTTGAAATGAAGGGTTATTGATGGATTACATTCCTAACTGGGTGTGATGAGGCGGTGATACCCAATGTGACTCCTGATTCTGAGCCACGGATGCTCATCAAAAGATGGCATCACTGCAGAGGTTTGCTGAGAGAAGATCAGAAACTCATTTTAATATATTTCATGTAAGTGGAAAAAAAGGTAAAATACAAGAAAGGATAGGCCCTGCACAATCTAATGGACTGCAAGGTTATTGAATACAATGGTCTTTGGSCAGGACTGAAGACCTGACTTCATCCCATATGAAATGGAGCTAGGCCTGAAGTTACACTGTCTCCTTGCTCAGAATTATGAATACCACGGGCTTCATAGGACGTTGATGCAAAGGATATAGGTGCCACAGTGAGTGCCATGTTTCTAATTTAGCTGTGTCAGCTCCAAACCTGAAGTTTGGTGGGCCTGACAGCAAAGAAAAGGGAGAGAGTGTTTTTTTACAGTCAGTGACATTTGCCTGTTCCATGGCAAAGGGTGTCAGTCCAAAGGCAGCTGGAGGTTCCTTGATAACTGAAGGGAGACTCTGATGAAGCTTTTCAATGGCTGAATCTCCTCTCTGCCAGTTTTCAGGAGCAGCTCCAAAGGCTGCAGGTCTGGAACACCTAACAAATACCTGCTATGCTCTCTTCTTCTCAACTGAAGTGACAACAGAGGCTGGGCCAGCTCATCTGGGGCAAGGTGGGAGCTGTGTTTCCAGCCTGGAGAGCAGAACATCACCAGTTCCCAGTCTGACCCCATGCTGAAATTCAGGACCATGCACAGATTGTTTCTCGAAAACGTTTAACTTTGACTGTAAGAACAGCCGTGGATGAGTCTCTGTTGCTGGTTAGACATCAATGTGTTTCTCATCAGTTCATATTCCAGCTACATTTAACAACCATCTCATTAAATGTTAAACCCTGTGTGTTTTTGTCTCGAATCCTTCGTGAGAGTATCAGCTCCACCGCTGCCAAGCTGGTTGCCAGGTCTTAGGCAGGTGGGAGAAGCCACAAGCCTATTGTGCTGCCCTTGAACTATATATCCCAGCAGCACCGTGGAAGTCTTGCTCAACCAGCTCTGCATGCCAAAATCTCCCCAAGCTTCCTCCTTCACCCTCCATTGACACGGCAGATGCTTTTGGACACCTTCCCAGTTTCATCAGGTCAGTTCTCAGAAGGCTGGAAATCTCTGTTTCCCATATAGTCCCCCAAAATATAAACAAATATCATCTGCGTTGGAGCTGAGCAGTGGAAGTGTGTATGTCCTGTTATAGATTCATGTTTACATTATTACTGGGAGCAGATTAGGTGGTTTCATCTTTTTTTAGTTTTTTAGGTTTCTTGCATGTCCCGTGGTTTTGCAACACAGAATAAATACTGGGTCTCCTTTTGAAAAGAAGTGGCTTAGAGGGGCCTCAGACCTCTTCTGCTCTGTCTGGATTTTGCAAGCCAAAGGTTATCTATCTTCCACCCCAACATTTCTTCCATGACCAGGTTTTCTCTTTCATGTCCTTCTCTCCAGCTAACCTCTGCTAGGTGTGCAGTCCCATCCCTATGCTGGCATAACAAGGGTGAGTATTGACTGTAATCAACACTGAGCAGTTGCAAAGGAACTGGATGAACTCTTTCCTATGTGTCTTACGCTCCTCCTCTCTGTCATCAGAGACTTTGCTGTCCCCACAGTAACAGCAAGCACGTGAAGACATTGCTTAATGAACATACAACCAGCCCAACGTACTTGCTAATCAAGCCAGAGTCCCAAGAGCTGGCAGAAGAACTGAATGCACTTGCTGTGTCAGCGTGTGGGCCATGAATATTACTTTCCATCGAATGCACACTTAACTGCTGCCAAGCCTGGGCCAACTCTTCAGCATCGCTGAAACCAGATGAGTATGTGGATTAAGGTTCCAGTTGGAGGGGAGAGTCCTGCAGAGCTTCTTGCTTGCTTGTTTTGTTTTTCACCAGTGAACCCCTAAGCCCCAGCAGTGATCTTTCCAGTGGGAAAAGGACTCAACTGATCCAGTTTGTGCAAGAACCTTTCAACCCAGGAATTGGTGCATCTCCTGCCTGCTGAGTCAAGCTTATTACAGAGGAGAGCCTGTTGTGCTGTTGCAGAGGTGGTGGAAAGGGGAGGGTTAAACTCTGCAGGACTGCCGTGACCTTTGGAGAGCCTGGGAGCAGGGAACGGGTGGCTTTGCCTTGTTTTGTTTTCATTGGAGAGGGCGAGAGTTGATTTTGGTCTTGACACTCACCGTGCTACCAAAAGGGTCACCAGCCAAACTTCACTGGAGACCAGGGGGGGAAAAAAGTGGTGTCTTCTGAGACATAGACCAGCACTTGAGATTCGCAGCCAGGTGATGGAGCCTGGAGGGAGAGCATGCATGGTGGAGGAGGCATGGCCAGGTCATGCTCTGAGACTGACTTTTACGGCTGTCAGCTAATCTCTCTCTCTTTGGGGAGCTCTAGCTCATGTTACCAGCAGTAGGAGGTGAGAATGACCTGTAACTGGAGGCGGACAATGGCCCATAAACTGGATCTCCTGACAGCTTGCTGGAGTCAGTCCCTTGAAAGGAGGCACCCCGAGGGCAGCTCCTTCTTGAACCAAGTGCCTCTGTCCCCTTTTTGGAAGAAGGAGGCACACAATGATGTTGTGTCTGCAGTGTTAGGACCTGTTCTGTGTTTCCCCCATAAATGCTTTTCATCAGAAAATTCTACCATGCCCAAAACGTTCCCTCAAACTCAACCTTTTTTTGAGGAAAATTTGCCTCTTTTAGTGAAGCTTCATGATTTCTCAACTCCACAGAAAGATATACTCCCAAAACCAAAGACAGACAAGTATCAGCCCTACCCTGGGGAGGGCAGGGAAGCGGGTAATCCTGCTTTACCAGCTTCTAATGGGACCCTCATTGTCAGTTTCCCGCAGTGCAGATGGTTGCCATTCCCACTAATCCAGGGTAGCTTTTCTTGTTCTCTTTCTAATGGTGTTTCATAACATATAAGGAAATATTCACTGGAGCCGGATGAATGGAAAATTTTGAGAAAGATCAGATAAATTCTCCACGAAAAAATTATCACAGAGAATGTTAACAAGGGGAATTTTCATGTAAAAAGTTTCATTTGGGGGGAAAAGGTCATTTTATAACTAAAAGATTTTAGTAAAAACTATTCCCTGCCTCTGTTGCTGGTGCTCCTGCATAAGCCCATCAGCATCTATTCATCCGAAACACCTTCTTGTTTCAGCCTTGTGCATCCTCAGGATCAGCGAGGATGGCACCTTTGAAGTCTGTACCCCACAGTCACTGCTGGTGGGAACGTTGCCTCTGTCCTTCAGGAGGACATCACATGTGGGTGGGGGTGACCCAAAGATGGTTCCTTCTCATGGGTGTGCTAAACCATACAGGTCTGCCATGCCTTGGCATGAGGGAGTGTGTGAACATAGACCTCAGAGTATGGCTCCACTTGGCAAGGCTGTGCCATGTCTTGAGCCCAGACTGCTTTTAGGCAAGCCATTGATCAGCTAGGGCTTTTAGCTGAGCTTTGGGGTGCACCAGGGAACAAGTTTGGTGCATGCTACCCCTCATATCCTTCTCATATGGGGAACAGGGGTGACTCACTGTGTCCAGCCACCATCATTTACCCCCAAGGGCCCTTGGGCATCATGTGGCTGATGCCAAGCAGTGAGTTGGCCAGAAGGTCCTTGGAAGGTCCTTGGTCCTTGGACCATGGATATGGTCTAACACTACACATTTGGTAGAGTTGATGAAGTAGGAAGGGTACTTCAGTCTGGGTACACTGGTGTGGCCATGCCTCCTAAGCTGCTTGAATATGGTGGTAAAGGAGCACACTGCAGTTCAGTCCATGCTTTGGCAGGGGCTCTGTCAGGATCACAGGATGCAGCCCCTGCTTCTGTCCCAGCTTTGACATCAGCTTTCTGTGTGACCCTGGACTACCCTGGATCCCTCAGCTTCTTTATCCGTCAGACTGGGACAATAATGACTGGCTACCTCACAAGCGGAGTTTACGAGTTCACCTCCGGACCCATCATCCCAGCAGAGTGTTATGGGGTGGTTGGGGTCATTAAAGATCTGATGGAGTTGTTTTTGTGTTTTGCCTTTGCAAGAGTACACGGGGCATTACCCCAGGCGCCCTGGCAAACCTTCCAGCTTCCTTTCTGCTGTCGTGATGAAAGGGGACATGTCAGCCCTAGAAAATGYATGTTAAGCAAGAAAGAAGAGACTTCTGGGAAAGGACTTCTTTTCTGCAAAATTAGTTTTGCTGAGTTTACAAGGTGTCGAAGGCTATTAATTCTGCATGCTTTGGTACCATGAGATTGTAAACAAAGTTTCAATATGCCTTTCTACTGAGCCATTTATCAGCCTCCATCTTTTTCCCTCTGGCTTTTTTCCCCCCCCCCCCCCCCCCCCCTCATTCTTTTGCTTTGTCTCCTGGACTTATTCCCATTCTCTAGGTTGTCTTATTAATTTTCCTCTTTCTCAAAGAAAAAAACAGGCTTGTGGGCTGGAGACTTTACAACATTCTCTCATAGTCCTGGATTTAAAATGCCTAGCTGGGGGTCTATAATGTACTGACATGGAAAGACTAGACTTATTATTAAACTAATAATCTAGGAATTTTTATGAACTTCAGAGCTCTGCAATCTTTTCTAACCACATGGCAAGGGTTGCTGAGGTATTAGCAGCCATCAGTGAAAAGCTACTGTGGCTAGACACGCCAGCTTTGTCAACACCTGGGAGCAGGGCTGCAAAGATGAATGAGCCGAGGAGGTGGGTGGAGAGAAATGGGATGCATGCAACAGCCCTAGGTGAGACCTGCCTGCTTCCTTCCAGGTTTGTACCTGGTGCGTTAACCAGGTTATAGCCCCCAAACTATAAATTGGGGTATCAGAAAATATCTTGAATAAAATGGGATTGCTAGGAGTTYGGGTGTGTACTTGCCTTATTCTCTACTTTGGCCACTGCCACATATCAAGTTAGATGGATCCTTGACCCAAACCAACATGGCTATGCTTGTGTTCTTATGACAGACTGAGCTGGTTAAGATGAGATGCTGCTACACCTCTCATTTTAACATCTTTTCTCATGATAAAGACTAAAAGCCAGGATTTTCAGATGTGACTGATGATTTGGAGTATTTGTCTTGAAGGCCTTATAAGGATTGATCTTTTAAGGGCGTTTATGTTGGGTTGGTTTAAAGRTCCATCTAACTTGGTATCTAGGAGTACCCACAGTACTTTCCAGCAACTGCAACATGTGGAGATGCCTTGTTGCTTACAAATATACTTTGCTAGGCAAAAGCATATTCAGTGTAAGGCATTCAGATACGAAGTGTATTCAGTTGGCATTCAGAACCACTGCATTGCTCACTTTGCTACCCAGCAAAATGCAATCCCCGGGCTTGACGCTGCTCATTATATTCTCAGAGCATAATTTCAAATGATGCATGAAACACTTTGCTCCTTGCTCCGGACACCTGGGCAGTCACCTTGTTTGGTGCTAGGCAGCCCCACGTTTCATTCGGGAGGTGGAGGTACCTTCGTGATAATCTGTGCATGGTTTTGCAAAGCTTTTTAATGTCCTTCAAGGTGAAAGCTGCCAGTGGAAAGAGCAATTATTTGAGTCRCAGTTTAAGACAGCTGACCTTCTGTAATGTGATTTATGTCATTGTGTGAGCTGCCGTTGTATGAGATGTTTTTTTCCACTGCAAGGCATTTGCGAGACCTCCACCCCTTGCATTTTTCGCCTGCCTGTCAATCTGCTTATCTTTCCATTTTATTTAATTAGAAACACTGGTTTTGACGATGCCTCTCCTTGGAGATTGAACACACCAGGCCAGTCTCCGTGTCGCCCAGGTGGTAGAAGTTCATTGGCTGCCCTGAAGTCACCTGGGGGAAAACAAAGAGGAGGAAAAACTCGCTATCTCCCTGTGATGGATTACTAACCCATCCCTGGGATATTCCAGAGAGAACAGACATGCAGCCCATGCTGAGGATGAATTACTGGATCCTATTATAATGGGAGGAATTAAAAAAAAAGGAGAACTTCTCCAGATAATCAGCACCAGCTGCCATTTGCAGGGTACCCCCATCCTCCAGGCAAGCCACAGCTGTGATTCATGCCACATCCCACGTTTTTTCCTGCCCTTAACATCTAAACAATATGACATGTTCTGCTTTAGTACATGCATATTTCTTCCTTACGCGTGAGTTTCCGGCTGCTCACCAAAGATGTAACTCATCCGCGAGGAGGACGATGGACGAGGGTGAAGGGGGGGAAAGTTTCCGGCGAGTCTCTGGATGGGAGACATGGATCTTCTTTTCTGCATCAGCTCCRTGTCAGAGTAATTGGAAGCAACAAGGCAGGGCTGGAAAACGTTGTCATGGATCTTAAGCCTTTGTGAGAGTCACTCCTCGTAATATATGGAGTGCTTACAAGAAGCCGTGACAACTCCAGCGCATGGCTGACATGCTGAGTCTTTCACCTAAGCCAGTGAGGCAGGAAAAGAAGCTGAAAAGTTTCATGCAGTCACAGGGAGAAAAGTCCCATGGTCTTTTTAGAGGAGAGGAGGGCAGAGGGGGTAATGGAGTCACGGTAGTTTCATAGAATCATAGAATCATTAAGGTTGGAAAAGACCTCTAAGATCATCGAGTCCAACCGTCAACCCAACACCACCAAGCCCACTAAACCATGTCCCTAAGCGCCTCATCTACACGTCTTTTAAATACTGCCAGGGATGGTGACTCCACCACTTCCCTGGGCAGCCTGTTCCARTGCTTRACCACTCTTTCAGTAAAGAAATTTTTCCTAATGTCCAATCTAAACCTCCCCCTTTCTAGCTGGGAAGGCCGAAATTAGTTTGTGAAAGTTGCACTGTGTCCTCCTCCACAATCACCCCTACTGCACCTCCCATGAGCACTGGGTGCTGGGCATGGTGGGAGGGAAGTTAAAATGAACCCGCTCCAGGGGGATGAAAAGGAGGAGCTCTCAAACAGAGTGTTGCATCCTCTGGCTGGGCTGTAATCCCATCCAGGAAAGCTTATGCCATTCCCAATCTCATCCTTTGATCACTTCTGGAAAGGCAGTGGATCTGGGGCCTCTGCCGATGACCTGCCGCCGGGGCCCAGCAGGGTGGATGGACAATGATGAATTGGTCTGAGGTAAGATGTCCTACTGCAAAACACATGTGTTACGCATCTTCCCTCCCTCCTGTTCCTTGAAAGGAACTGGGTTTCTTCTCTTTTTGGCTTTGAACCAATAAAAAAAATACACTTCAGGCAAGGGTGTGATTGTGCCCATGTGCTGGAGTGATGCTCAGCAGAATCGGTCCCTGGACGGGCACGCAGCAGGTGAGTCGTGCTAGGAAATCGCAGCTTCACTCCTCCTGTCCAGGATTAACTCTTGACTGCTGCAGGGACAAGGGATTTCTTCGTGACTGCTGCTAAGTGCCTTCATTTTTGTAGGGAAAAAGGAGTATTTGCAGCTTTGCTCATTTACCTCCATGCTATGGTAGCCTGATACTCGTTCATCTCATGGCCAGAAGTAGAGATGCAAGGAGAAGTCCATACCAAAGTGCTCTGTGTAAAGGTGTTTCTGTCTGACTAGAGTGACGTTATTTTTGCTGCAATGAAGCCTGTAAGGTATATGCAAGGTCAGGATGTCACTGTGTTAAGCATTAGATGTGTAGGCTGAGACCTACCAAGCTTGTTATCCAGACAGACAACTCGTCTGTCTAGATATGACAGACAAGAGTGGGGAAAGGAGAGACACAGAGAAACTGGATTTCTTGAACAGAAGCATCAAGATTTGAGTAGTCTAGGTCTCCAGTGCCATCCCAGTGCCTCCTTCTGGTACTGGTTGTCCTGAAGTTATTTCTTTGTATTAATGSGTTTCCATAATCCCTTGTGTTACTGCAGCTTGACACGTTCTCTCACTGTGGTGCACGGAGGCTTTTGCTGTTGAGCCATGAAAATGAGCAAGGGAGATGGGAAACAGAGAGAGGAGCTAAAGAAATGCTCTTCGGGGGATGTGGAGAAGTGGGCTGTGTCTGAGGTTATGCCAGAGTCTGAAAGTGGTGGGAAAGTGCTATGGTCACAGAGGGCAGTGAAAAGCTTGGGGGTGCAGAGGAAGGAGTGCACAGGTCAGTGAGGAGCTGGGCACCCCTTCCAAGCCCCAAAGGCTGTCAGCTCCTATGGAGAAGAAGCAGCAGCAGACCCCACGCAGGCGCCTTTCTGGCAGGCAGATGTTTCTATTGCGTGTTTGGCAACCATCGAGCGCCCAGGTTTTGGCGAGGGGATGAGTGGAGAGAAAGAGGCTGAGTGAGAGCAGAAAATGCAGCCAAAGCCTGGTGAGGCTCAAGTGTCCACATGCACTCTGGAGACGTGACTACCACCTCAGAGCACATAGCTATAACACAATTGGCATGCACACCCACACATGAACACACACACACATCCCACCTCCAATGGCAGATGTCTTCAGAAGAGTTGCCCTGAACTGATAAGTAAGATAACTAATAGTAGTGTTAGGCAGTTATTCTCTTCCATGTATCCTCCACTAACTTCAATGCCACTTTGTAAAACCTCTTCAGGGTAAGGGCGGTCACTTTATTATGTGCCTGTGCCTTGTCAAGCATGGTGAGACCTTCAGTCATGACTGGGACATTTACATCATGATCACTGTTTCATGGGATTTGAACAAAAGTCCTTTGAAAAGGTAGGGATAAGTCTGAAGATCCCAGCCATTGATGTGGTTTGTGATCTCCCAGAGGGAAACCGCCAACCCCAGCTCAAAATGGAGAGAAGGTCAGTGTGAGAAGAGCAGTTTCAGTTTTTTTGGGGGTATTTTTAATCACCTAAAGGCTACTAGAAAGCTGCATTAATACAAATGAGAAGGCAGACACCAGTTTTACTATAATGTGCTCAAAGCAAAGCTAAATAAGCATAAACTTGTATGCTGATATTAAGCTAAATGTAAGAGTCAAAAGTAAGAAGCTCTGCATCTAAGGTTTTTGTGATCTCTCCCTTCTATAATTCTTCTTTATGGTTTTGCTTCTTGAAATAACTCACACGAATTTCTTTCTAGCAAAGGACTCAAAGGACTGCTAAGAAGTTTACAGAGGTCTTACCAGTCGACTGATCTTTTAATGGAAACCTCGGGCTCTTGAGCTCAATGTATTTCAGAGAAAGGTTGTATGACATGGTGCCTGACATAGCAAGGACTTGACTCAATGTCTGTGTCTGTGCAAATAAATGAAATGTGCCCAAGATTGTCCTGTGACTCTGAGGCCATCTGGCATGGAAGAGCTTGCATCCATGCTTTTAAATTCGAGTAGCCTGCAAATCTAGGTAGCTTCATCCAAACTGCTCGTTGGGAAAGGTTCTTGGCCTCTGTTAGATCCCAAACCACAAGTGAACGTGTTTACATGCYCAGAAATGTTCTCCAACACTCTTCATGAGCTGGTACAGAAATCGGTGTTGACTCCAGAAGCTCCTTAATGAACTATGTCCTATTTAAGGTCCGGAGTGGCTGGACTCTTGAACAACACTCACTAGCATGGTACCCACTTTCTTGGCTGGGTAGAGCTCCTGCTGTTTATAGCACAAGGCACCGCATGTGCCATGTCTCGATGCACAGGGTGGTGTGTCAACTCAGCACAGAGCACCACTGGTAACATTTATTAACCCAACTCCACGGACTGGGCACCATGGGAATGTCTTGGTTTTCAGTAAGAGCAGGAACAAAACCTTCATCCATTACAAACCAGAAGGAAGCACAAGAAAGCCAACGGCAGTGGGAAAGTGCTTGTGATGGAATGATGCAATGACTTCACTTCCCTTCTCATTTCAGTCTGTTTTGAGAAAATCACCCGTGGCACCTTCGTTCTTCCTGACAAGTTAGTGCTGGACCTGTTAAATGAATCCCAGTGGCACCAGCTGGACCGTAAAAGCAGGTAATTAAAAAGCACTACCTCTCTCAGCTATAAGCTCAAGAAGAAGCACAAGCGCCTTACAAACAAGTGCACACACAGCCTTTGTCCTTGTGTGAGAGGCAGAAATCTTTGGTGCCTTCATTGCATGTTATTCATAGTGAGACTTCTTGAATTGCTGTGAGCAAAACAAGATGGTTTCATCTCCACGCATTGAGTTGCAATCAAACTGAATTTTACTAGAGGAGTCTCAGAAACTGTGGATTATCTGAGTGTGTCTTTTTGTCCCAGGTTTGCATTTGGGTCTCATGGTTTATTTTCTCATATCGGGAACCTCATGAATTTCCTGTTCCCAGCACTTTGCAGGAACACTAGCTTTTGTCCTCAGATTGTCCCAGGCACTGTGATGAGTTGCAGTGCAGACATAACCAAGGGTAGATGGGACAGGCTTTTAACTCCTTCTAAAGAGAGATGCAGGCTAAAGCCTACATCACCTAGGAGATGATGGTGACCTTTCCTGGGTACAACATCCTCTTGTTTTCTGTTCTGGAGCCGCTTTGTATGCCCAAGGGCAAGATGAAGTCTTGGAGGGGGCTGCTGGTACCTCTAACAGGGAAACCAGCGCATCAACAGGGCTGCAAGGCRAATAAATTGCAGGAATGTGGCCTCTGCTGTGCTTCCCACTCCCTGCTGGCCTTTGAAGTGAAGAAGCAGTCTGGGAGCTGGAGGGAAGCCTCCTGCCCAGCAATGTGGGCTGATACCAAAAGGTTACCAAACTCTTGATAGGAGAGGAGTGGGGGAGAAAAGGGGTTATATTCACTGTGAGGCAATGCTCCATGGCTGCTCTGAAAGATGACAGCTACAGCAAGTCATTTATGATTTGTAGGAAATATCTCCTTCTGACTACCCTTGCAGAGAGGAGGAACGGGAGCAGCTGTTGGCCTCAACCCATCTCATATATTATTATCTGTCTTTGGGACCTTCTAGCAAGGCTTGGTTGTTTTTTCCAGCATGAAATGTAATGGCATTCCTTGAGGTTTTGCTAACTCAGTCTTTCATCATAGAAGGAGATGTGGCTATGGGCAAACGAGCTGAAATTTTGTTGAGGGAATTTGTATGTGCTCGGAGAGACAGGACAAGGGATAAAATAATAGATACAGGACGCTGCCTTGTGAGGGTCAAATTATGGCCACTCCAGGCTGAGTGTTGAGGGTAGGAAGAGAAAGAGGGAACTGTGGGAGCATCTACTCTTGCTGGATGTGCCCACCAGCCATGCTGCAAGCTTTCAGGTCTTTAGACCACCTCAGCCTAACACCTAAGATGTCTAGTGGAGGACACTTTGAGCAGGTTTGGTAGCCTACCTGGAGGACAGCTCATATTTTTGCAAGCTAAACATATCTCGCATGGCTGAAGCTAAACCCACTGGGCCACTCAGGTCCCCAGTGGATGTCGCTTAGATCTGGAGCGACTGTATGGGCTGATGGGCAGCGGTGTTGGSCAGGAAGAACATAGGCCATGTTAAAGCTTGATCTTCACTTCATGTGGTGGACGCAGCTGGCAAAGACAGTCTTCACAGGGCATCAGTTCAGAAGTGAGAATAAAGCTTCAAGGATCAGGAATCACAAAACCCACTGGGGCCAACACGGTCTCTGGGGAAGGTATAGATGATGTTAACACTGTTGTCGGCTGGCAAGGTAGAGCTGAGAGCAAACATCACCACCCCAAGGGGACCACCTGCATAGGTATACTTGCAGAAGCCTTTCACAGTGCCTCACTGTCACAAGCCCTCAGGCAGGAAGACTTCCCTGCCACCCTCATGCTGCTGAGCAGAGACCTAACAGCTTTTGTGCCACCGTTACTGGCCAGGAGTGAGACAGTGAATTTAGCTGTCCCATAAGTGAGTGTAACCCCCACAARAACACATGGGAGCTCATCACACAGCTGAGGTTAGCCAACAGCACGGACATCAAATATTCAGCAGGAGGGGATTATCCAGGGTTCCCCCTCAGCAGTCTTTGACTATATAAAAAGGGCTGTAAAGAGGAAGGGAATAAGCTCTTCTCTGTATCCTCAGGGAACAAGGCATGAAGCTGTGGTCTTAAATGGAGCCCTGGGAGAGCTCTGTTAAACTTGAGAGGCAAGTTGCTAACAGTAAAGCCAGTTAAGCACTGGTGTAGATTGCCTGGGGAGCCTGTGATTCTTGAACCAATTGAGGTCTTTAAATACAGATTAGACAAACATCTGTCAGGAATGGCTTAGRAACATCTGATCCTGCCTTGAGGCAAAGAAAAGGCCTTGATGACCTCTCCTCATCCTTCCAGCCCTCTTTTTTTATGATTCTGTGACTTGGCTTTCCTGCTAATCTGCACTATATTTCATGCTCAAGAAATATACCACTCTCTCAGGACTGAAGAGATGAGCGTCTCACAGCACAGGTAGGCAGCAAAGGTATTCAGCAAAAACATTCTGCAGAAGCTTCTTCATCACTAACATGCTCTTTGCATCATTCTCCAAACGAAGCATCTTGATGCTTCGGCATTGCTGGCACAATGTTTCGATAAAGCCAGTTGCATAGTGCTGTGCTATCAGCATCCCTTTATGAAGACAAGATTATGGCCCAAATTGTTCAGCTTCTTTCCTGCTTTATGAGACCACATCCTCCGTAGTAGGAACAGTTAAGGATGTTTCCAACTGCTCCTCACTGAACAGTAGGTTGAGCTTAAAGACACTACGCTCTCTTTTCAGTCACTGTTAGCTCAAATCACCTCTGTGATTTGAACCTGGATGAAGGCAGCCCAAGGTATTGATATAAATTATAAGGCATGTCTTCCACCATCATTGGTTTTGCAAAGGAATGGTCTTAGAAGAGAAGCTGGTAACCTGAACGAGGATTGAGGCCATGGTATGCAAGGAACTATACCCTGAAAAAAAGGAAAATCTCTAGCACTGATAGACATGACAGGCAGGGGAGGGGAGAAAGAAAGTGTTATCATCAGCCTTATTTTACAAATGGGGCTCTTATGCACAACAGGTTTTCCTGTTACCCTTGGATCTCAGGAAGAGCTTGGGCTGGGACTAAGGGTAACGTTAATGACGTCTAAGTTTCAATGAGTAGAGGATAGTTCGCAGTCTGAACTACTCACAATAAACTCCCTTCATTGTCCATGGAGACAACGAGGCAATTCCAGAGTGCAAGTCATCTGACTGTTTTTCATACACTTACATTAGCAAACTGATGGTAGACTATTTTAGTCATCCACTTGAAAATGCCGTAGATAGTCTTGAAGTACCTATTTGTGACCATGGACCTCCATGGGTCAGCTACGAATGTAGAGAGACTGTATATACTATTAATGCATAGATTATTTTTCTCCCTGGTTTCTATTTCCCCAGACTGAGGAACCCCTGAAACTGCTTATATTGCTTATGTAGGGGTGCCTGGCATCTAAAATATGAGGGGGAAAGAAGAGTGAAGATGAAATGTGGAAAAATGGTAGTTATCAGTCATTTTACAGGTGGTGGGTCCCACAAATGGGGGATTCATGGTTCTCCTGAAGGTCATGTACACAATCAAGTAGAGGTGGTTCCCAGCTATCCCAAGCCCACTGATGAAGCAAAAACCTGTCCTTTCTTTTTCCCTTCCTTCCTTCCCTTGGTGGTGAAACTTTCCAAGATAGGACTTAGAAGAAAGCCAGGGTGTTTTCAGGAATGATGTCAGATGGTCAGTCTTTGGGGGACAGGACTGTTTGGTACCAAAGGACACTGTGAGCAGGAGGTCTCTAATTCTAGACCACCCCACACCAGAGCCGTGCTTCAGCAAGTTTGTCGTGTCTCTGCCCGTGATCAGTACCAGATGCCACGAAAATAGCTACAAGAAGCTCTGAAGTAGGCAATGATGAAAAAAAGAGACATCTGAAGAAAGTTACTGAACCACCCTGCTATGGCTTGTATTAAAAAAAAAAAAAAGGAAGACTGAAACAAGGTGAAATGTAGCCAACATTTGTAGGATCTTCGAGTGCTCTGCCTGAGACGTGGCAAAGGGATGGAGTTAATAACATGGAGTTTAAAACATCTTCAAGTTACCTCAGGATGGGCACCCCAAAAACTCTGAGGTACCCAGAATTGCTCTGCGTTCTTACAAATAGTGGCCAGTGCTTTTTAATCCCCAAGGTCTAGTTTCCTTTCTGTTTTCTCACATACTTATAATTCAACAAGTGGGGAAGAGCTAGGCAGGGCCATCAGAACATAAGCCGATCCCTAGTTGGGGAAAGAAACAGAATTTTTGGTGTATTCAGTTTCTGTCTGCTAGGTAATTTTTTTTTCCTTTTTCTTTTTTTTAATTGGGTTGGGCCAATATGAAAGAAAACATTAGGAAACCCCTCACTGATATATGTCTCGGTGAGTTTGAAATGGCAGCTCCCATTTCCTATGTTTACTGTTGTTTTTGATGTTACCTAATGAACGTAGATCCTCTAAAAGATTCTCTTTAGGGGCTTTAAATCTGGAAACCATTTGACAATTAAGCCAGAAGACGCAACAGGGTGTGTTTTATGGGCCCCGTTAATACGTGCCTGGGGTGGTGCTGCAGTGTGGCCTCTGCCTTCACCCACCCATGCTGTGTATTAACGGTCTGATAAAATTCACTCCAGAGTGCTTTATTCCTATGATATCATTTAAAAAAAAGGGGGAAGGGGACAACAGTTTATTGTTCTAAGGGAAAGCCCAGCCAAGATTAGAAGACAAAAACAAATTACGACAAATAAGCTTCCTTCTGATCGCTCCCCTAACACGCATAGGAAATACCAAGCCTGGCGCTTTGGGGTGGCCACCATGCTTGGCAACGTGAGCTATCTGCAAGGAGGCAGCAAGGCTGTCTCTGCTTGCACTGGAGGCAAAACGTGTCCAAAAGTCATCAGCATCGAGGGTATCCTCGATGTCCCTGAGTGTTTTGCTTTGTGTCTTCTCTGAGTGCCACTTCTGTCTGACATGGACCACAGCAGGAAAGTGTTTTCAAGGGCTTTGAATTGGTGGTTTGAGGACTACTCTGCTGTAAGGAGTTGAGTAGTCTCAGTTTCTGCTTCAGCAGGTGCTGAGGGCATGGGCACCACGCAGACCTGAGGTCTTTGTTAAGCTGCTTGCTGCCATGGACCAAAGGCCAACACCAGCTGAAGGACACATCTGCCAGCAGCAGCCTGCGTGGGAAGCCTGCGAAGGTCATGCAATGTTTCTGAGAGCTGTCCTACCAACGAGGACAAGGTGGGTGAGGTGAGCAGTTCCAGCACTTGTTAGGTTACTATACTACCCTCTTTTTGAGAGAGGCCAGCTCTCCAGGTGAAATCCATGCAGTGGTCTCGAATACACTGTGGACTGAGCTCATGATGTGGGCTGTAGCAAAAAGTGTCTCTGTAGCAAAAATAACAACAAGATCAGGCTGACGCTGCTAAATTCGGAGATGTGAGGACTTGACTCTCCAGGGCCCTTCTGCTGGCATCGCTTTCAAACCCTGTGTTCCTCCAGAATATTATTTCCATGAAAAAAACCACAGTGGGAAGGGGGACAGGAGCTTTTCCAATCCAGTCCACTCTGCTTTATGGCTCCTAAGGTACATGGCTGCAGACTGTTACTCATCTCAGAGTTGAGGACATGAATGAGCTTTCTGTTTGGAAAGCTTTCAGAGACGTGATGAAGCTGGTTCTTATACAGCCAGCAAAGGGAACCATCAGGGCAAAACATGCCTGAAAGGAGAAATTGAAAACAGCCTTGGAAGAAAATGTGTATACATGTGGCATGACATTTATTTATTATCCTGTGCTGCAGAGCTCTTGCCCAAGCAGAGTTGAAAGCTTAGTGAAAACGGTGGATTTTTCTAAGCTCTACCAGGATTTAGACCCTCCAGTGAATGTATAAACAAGGAACATTTTCAAAGTCTTCTCCTACTAATGGTTATTCATAACTATTTTAGGGACCTGCTGTTCCATCTGACTGACAGCACTGAAAAGAAAAAAGATCCCAAATGCGGTCTTTCTACTCCATGATTTGCCTAACAGCTGGACATAATGCAAAGCCCATTTTCTGCTCCTGCCACAGCTGGTTTGACATCTGTGTAATGGAGGAGAAGCAATGGGGATTGATTGGGCTTGGGAGATTAAAGGTAATTGCTTTTGCTTCCCATGGCTCTGAGAAAGACGGTGATGGACCAGGTCTTGCCATAGGAGACAAACTCATTTTACTGTTCCTGKTGGCACAAATGAAATCCTTGGTAGCAAATTAGGAAAAACATGCTGACACCTGACTTGAGAGAGGAACAGATGTAAGGAGACACTGAATGCCAGGACCTGGCATCCCCACCCTTGGCTAAGTGAACGTCTCTGGGAAAAATTTCTTAATTTTCCTACACCTCCATCTCTCCCCATCACCTGTGGATGATTATTCTTCATCACCCTCAGAGGAAGGCTGCAATTCCCAGGCCATTGGTATTGGCTAACCAGCAGTCTGGCATGAGGGAGAGTTGATCTTTTCTCAGTACAGCGGGATGGATTGGGCAAAACTTGTTGTTTCCTCCATCCCTATCTTTTGTGATACCRTGAAAATATCTGGAGGTGGAAGATTTTCAAGATTTGGCCTTTCAGGGCAGCGCTAAGACACTYTGAAATGTTGCCATGGGTTTTTCTTTCACTCTCTCTGGGCACTTCAGCTTYCCAGGCTGGAAGTCCAGCACATTTTGAGTTGTTCAGGAGTTATTCAGAGCCAAGAGCTGAATTTTGTAAGTGAGTCTGGTTTTGAGAATGGGCTCAAAATGGCCCTCCRAAAATGCTGCTTGATGTACCATGAAGTCTAACCAAGGTGCTAGCTGCTCACCTCTGTATAATCAGAGCCTCAATACACTGGTTCCAGCAGTCTCTTTGTGAAAACCTTATAACCATACAGTTCCCTGCAAGTTTTTGCTTTCCCCAGCCAAACCCAATGCTGGGAACATGAAGGGTGGATCTGCAGGTGACTCCTAAGGCATCACATCCAATATTATCAGACTGTGGTAAGCCCATGAGCGATGACTGTTTTGTGCCCTGATGTTCAGTCATCTCTGCTCCACTACACTCCTCTGTGGCCGATGCCTTCTAGTTTATTCCTGCAGCACATGTGAAGTCTGTGATGTAGGAGATCCCTGCCCTTTCCTTCACTTGGCTCCTTACTTCTAGCAAGAAGCACGTGTAGCCACCTTGCTAGCCTTATATTTGCAGCTGAGGTACTTCTGCTATCACCAAAGGTTTAGCTTTGACTGGCAAGTGAGAAGAACCATCCTCATGTGATGTGCCCCAAATGCCTACAAACAAACTTGGGTCCAGTCCCCTCAAAGTCCCCAAAGCCCCCTCTCTTCCATGTCCTTTTCCCCATTCTCTCCCAGTTGTTGTCCCACTTACTGCTCCAAACGTTATCACCACAGAGAAGGATGWAGTTGCTCTTTCTAGTGATCTTAAAACAACTTTGGATCCAAAATTTACATGCTGGCACTCATTGCCAGCTCTCAGTATGARTACTACAGCATGCCATGCACATCTCAGGGTGACAGCTCTGGAAGAACAAGGCAAGCATTTCTCAGCATCTTGCCTGCCTTTTTTTTTGTCAAAAGCAATCAGTGGGCATCTTGCATTTACTTATTTATTTATTTATAACAGGGGGGAAAAAAAAAACAAACCAACAACCCTGCACAAGGGAGGGAGAACATTTGAAATGAATTTCACAGAGGTTTCCTTCTTTGCCCTTGACTCCACCCCAGGAGAATGCYTGGCTGAGATGATGTGAATGCAAGATTTTATTAAAAGTAAACCAGCATTATAGGAAAGGAAGCCACGAGTTGTTGTTAATGCCAACCAAACAAACCTGAGCATTAGGCAATATAAATATAATCTACATGATGATTCACATATGTTTTCTGTCTATCTGCTATAAACTGCAACACCCCACTCAGGGTATAAAACAAAGCACCTTTTTCTGTTTATATGCAGCAAATGTTTGGGGTTTTGTTTGTTTTTTTTTTTTTTTAATTATTATTGCCAAATCAGATGTGCTCATGTGGCTTTCAGCGGATATTTCCATGACCCAATCAAACCTGCTAGGTTGTCAGGCCTAATCCATCAGCCACATGAATTGTGCCTGAGGTTTCAGATTAGCAGAACCTTTTCTCTGGCTTTCTGTAAGAAAGGTATGAATATGAAATGATACAGCCATGGCTTAAGAAGGAATGTCCTGTGGCCTATGACTGTGCTGAAGTACCTCCAATCTGATGTTCAAACCTCTGGCATTTGTGCCTTGGAGATAGGCATGCTCCATGCCATGCTCCTCATCAAATGGACTTTCAGATGGGACTGCACAAAGTGTCTAAAAGTGGAAAAGATGCATTCAGCTCGATCCAGCTGTCTGACTACAGTTGTTTCAAGTGACTCAGGAGCATGTGCCTGCCCAGCCAGTGACTGTGAAGGTGATGGAGCTGGAAGCAGGAGTGATGCTATCGTCAAGCCTTGCCTGAGTCAATCTCTGGATGGCCAAAAGCCTTCAGTCACGAGATCCAGCCATGGCTGTGTGTGCTGCCTGCCCTTCCCAATGCAAAGTAGAAATGGCTTGAGTCACAGCAGTCCAAAATGAAGCTTTTCATTACATAATTTGCCCCCCCAGACCAGCAGTTACTATGTCTCAACTGAGACCGTGCTAATTAATACTGTAAAGATGCTTTGCCATCATTAGAAGCCATTGTCTGGCCATCAGGACTGTTGCTAAAACCTGTGAACTTTCTAAACATCCCTTACTCTGCTGGGGCCAGATTTTCTGACATCAGTCTTAGTACATCAAATCTCCAAGGAAATTTGAAAGCCCCCCAGATCTTGGAACTATATCTCATCAGCTGCAGCACAGCAAAGGCAACCCAGCATGATGATCCAGGGGTTTGTACTGTTGGAGATGCCAGTTTTACCTCTCATGAGTTAGGAGGTTAAAGTCAGTGTGTGGACCAAGCTTGATCATTAAAACATGGTATGGGATGTAGTAAATGTTGGTGTGCCTTAAGGGAAAAACGCCATCTCATTGTGGGAATCCATCTCACCTAACTTTAGCAATGGGATTAATCTTAAATAACTGCAAATATTTTCTGTGTAGATATTCATCCCTCAGTTGAGCGTTCAGGCTTTTATGACAGTAAATGGAGATCTAGTCAGTACCGAGAATAAAAAGCAATAATAAATTAAGTAAATTAAATAAATAATATGTATAAAATCTGTATCTGCTTGGCTGGGTTGCCCCCTAAAACACCATTGGCTGTATTGACCAGATTTTGCACCATTGACTTGAGTGGAAACCTAGATTTCTGTCTCAGAGGAAAGCATGCACTTTGTAAACATAAAATACATGTTATAAATCCCAGCCTATATGTTTCCGTTGCAAGTAATTATATGTTTGGACTCTTTGCAGACAATGGAGGGAAGCAGGCACTTGCAGGATATGATTCATCTTATCATCTCAAGTAGATATTTAAAACAGATTAAATGATCTCTGTGCTACATGTGGCCATTTCTCTCCTTCAGTTAAATGAGAGCTCAGGGCGTCCAGCTGGGATGGAGACTTCTACACTGCAGACATCCAAACACGGGTGAGATGAATCCCACCCAATTTACCTCCTCAAGGGTGGGTTGCTTTTTTACTAAATTTTACTTTGTACTTGCATTCCTTCCTGAAAACTGCTGTGTTACCGACATGGCTTGGCTACTGCCCTCTTCCCCAGCTGAATTACGAAAGAAAATCGGCAACCACAGTCTGAGTCTTAAAGCACTTCAGGATATATAATGCAGTATGAATTTAAGTTATTAGATGACATCTCCAGGAGCCACCTTAGTTTGACTTGACAGATCTTTCTGTCTTTCAACATCGACATTTCTTGGATTGTGCCTCCTCAACCTCATGATCCAAAAGAATTTTCCAGCTTCCTTTACTCATTCTTTGGCATTGGGGGAGACTCATAAAGTAATGTTAAAAAAGGCATTCCTGTGCGAGCGTTTGTGTGTGTGTGAGTGTTTGTATGTGAAATATTTAATAAGCCATTGAAAGACACAGTAAATGAAGATGCTTTGCATGCCAGATTTGATTTCTTTTGAGTTGTTTGGGCTTGGCAGTAATAATTACAGAAATCTTTGCTTTCAGCTTAGAGAGGGGGTGTGAACAGGAAGGAAGGAAATGGAATTTTTGTAATTATACTAATAAGAAAATGAGCTAGTTTTGTATGACATTATGTTAAGAGCTATTGCCAGTTTTGTCAACAATGACCCGTAGTCATACCTATAATTTTTTTTTTGTTTTAGGCACCAAACCTGAGTTTCTCAAATAGTATGGAGACTAGAGTCCTTGTATGGGGTGGATGGGAGAAGTGAGCTTTCTGTGCTGTGCGTGATAAAGATGCAGGAGGGAGAAAGTGGAATTTAAGTTTCAGGTCTCTGTTGGCACAAGTATAAATGGATGTAAATTGGGCCATGGCTACTTTTGAAGTGGAAAAATTAGCAGATGGCTTTGAAGCATCAGGGGAATGCAATTCTGGAAAAGCCTTTTAGTAGCATTAAAGGTGTGAATGGGAACATATGGCAGAGTACCTGTGACAGCAACATTTTGATCAGATGACTCAAGAGGTCCCTCGGTCTCCATAGTCTTCCTTCATGCATTGAATTATAGCGTAATGATTTTCCTTTCCTCCTGGCTCCTCCATTAGCAATTCCAAAGGGACTCTGTGAGACATAATGCTGGGACCTCGATTCTTTCCCTTGCGCTGGGATCTGAAGTTGTAGACCCTTAGCATTTCCTAGGCATTGGAAGGCAGAAAATGGCTGTTGTGGTTGTGCAGTGCAACTACTGGCACTAAGCTCTTGAGCACCATGGCCCTTGAGCTCATCACTGAGGCCTCTGCACACACAAGGGTTGCTCTTGCACCATGACCATCTGTACAGTGGATACATCTGGTCTTGAAGGTGGTCTAGAGGTGCTCTTCAGAAAACAAGATATATAGTTCCCATTCTCTCAAGTTCAGATAGACTTCCTGAAAGAGCAGCATATGTTCATGCAGTCTTTTATGGGAGAAGTCAAGGCTATGTGCTAGCCCCAAAGGCAGTTTGTGAAACTACAGAGAAATAAAACTGAAAGGCATTTCAAAGCATTACTTGGCTTGTCTTTCTGGGCCAAGAAAGGATCAACTATAACTGTGCCATTCCCAGCAGAGACTTACCTTAAATGTCTAGTTAAAGAGATGGTGCTTAATGACCTGCAATGTTGGAGACTACAGAGACCTCAGACAGCTGATTCCAGAGTCCTGCTCTCTGCTAACAAGTTTTTCTTAATGTCGAACCTGAATCATCATTGCTGCAAAGGAACCTTATGATTTCTTGCCATGTCTGCTCAGTATCTTGACTATGCAATGCTAAAGGGAAGATATTGTTCTCTCTGCTACAAAAAAAAGCCTTTATTGATTTATTTGGGCCAGAGTAGGACATAATAGAGATCCTGGGCCAAAGGTTCATCTTGAGAAGTCATTATAAGCAACCATTAATATCCAGGGAACATATTACAGCTGTGTGGAAGGCAGAGCAGAGAAAGGAAGAGCGTCAGTGTTGGGCGCCAAGGATCACTTTGTGATGGCCTTAATGCTATAGATGGGCTCTGCCTCTTGCCCTCTGCAGATGACACAGCTAGTGCTGTTGATAAACTCAGCAGCCCATGATGGATTTTTTCCTGGAATTGCTTCCCTTTATGCCTCAGTTAGRAGGAGGCTGGGCACTCATTTTTCAAAGCCCATTTGCTCAGTGGTCATTCCAGGGGTTCTGAGATTTGTAAGTCATGCCAAGGATGGCTGGTTAAAGAAAGAGACACCCCGTCTTTCTTAGTTAGAGGTATTTGTGAATGCTGAACATCAGCCAGCCAGGGCTTAAGTAAATTTTAAAGTATTTTTAAAAAAACAATGTATCCATTCTCAAATTTATCATTTGAATGTGTCAGAAAACTTCATGGAGGGGAAAAGGGTGTTGCTTTGCATTTGGGCTTGTGCAGAATTTATGGCCCACCTTTTTCATGAATGAGATGGAGACTGGGTGACAGACCTGGGATTCCCTCCTGCTGGGCCAGGACTTTTTTTATTCACTTGTTTTGCAGGAAGAGGGCTTAGAAAAAAACCTGCCTCACCTACAGAGAGGGATCGGCATTCAATAGCAACCTACTGGCCAGACTTTGCTCTGCAGTAAGCCTCAGGGTCTAGTGAAACAGCGGACAGGGCGGATGCAAATGTTGAATCCTGGCCCTTAGCCACAGTGAACAAGGCACAACAGCAGGAATGTGCTGGGGCTTCGTACATGGCTCTTGAGCTAGCCTCCAGCTTCTTCTCTCTCCCACCTACTCTGAGTTCCTTCCCCATCCCCTGTAGGAAGCAGAGTCCTTTTCACAGTCCCTTTCTTCCTGCCCCTTCTTGCTCCACTTTGGAGCTTGGGAGAGTGTCTCTCCTCTCTCCGATGACATAGAGGAGTGTGTCCTTAATCAAGCCCAAACCTGTCTGCTGAGATGAAAGCCTAGCCCGATGAGCATGACAAATCCTTCTTCTCAGCTGGGGCAAATCCATACTTCTCCTGGTTTCCCAGAAAGTACCCAGAGAGGCTATGTGTGAAAGATAAGCCAAAAGTCGACACTGGAAGCTTGCAGAGGAATTTTTGGACGGAGTGCAAACAATCTGGTTCACATCAGCCCTCTAGCTTATTCATTCCCCTATCAACAACCAGATGTTCAATGCACAGCTCAAAGGCTGGTGAGTGACTCCATCTTCCTGGCTTACAGGAGCTGCTGTCTGTTTGTCCTGTGGTAGTGAGTGAAGCGTTGTAGGTCAACGGGGAGGCAACCAGAGTAATGGTGTTTTCAGGGACCCTTTGCAAAAGCTATCTTGGCAGGTATCTTATGTGCTGTATCTATCATGCATCCCTGAAGAGTTCAGCTGCAGTCCAGAAGGGCCATGTCCATGTGGGAGAAGGGGCTTTCAAGCTCCAGGGCAGTCTAATTAATCAGTGGATTTTCAAGGAGATTGAAGAGAGCCTGGCCATGACTCTCAAGCCAATAAGAAGTTTCARGCTCAGGAGACTGGCCCAGCAAGTTGGAACCCAGCACCAAGCTACCTGGGAAAGAAGRTAAGAAAGTTCAGCTGTATGGACACTAAACATGTTGTGCCAATCATGCTCAGGGTTGGAAAATTGTCCCTAGCTTATTTCATGGAGCCAAACAGCTGTAGCTATCGGATTGTTCAGCGTGGAGCCATAAATCCTGCAGCATGTGGGCTGTGGAAATGGGATGCTTCTAGAAAGCATCTATCCCACGGCCAGCCCTTGGGTTGAGACACTCCCCAGTCGACATTTAGAAGCGGGTTCCTTCATTTTATTTTTTTTTATTTTTAAATTTTCCCTCCTAAAAGGTCTTTTCAGTGACCTATCTGACCCCTTATCTCCAATTCTYTTCTGTCCTCTCCTTATCCCTATTACTGCCTTCCAAATTCAGGGCCTGTACTTTATGCTTTCCTATCTTCTTGCCTTCACCGGTGCACACCACCACTCTCCCAAATCCTTGCATATGCTGGTGGCTCCAGCATGGATATTTGTGCATGCTCTTAGCTCAAAGTTCATGGGAAACTTTGGGGTAGTCACAGCAGAATGGCTGGTATGTAGTAATTTGAAGAGTAGAAGGGTTCTCTGGGCCTTAGAGACATGAACCTCCAAGCTGTTGCTTGGACTCTTTATGCTTAGGGCCAGCACTGTGTTGTGGGGCTGTGGTGGGTTGACCTTGGCTGGACACCAGGTGCCCACCGAGCCGCTCTATCACTCCCCTCCTCAGCAGGACAGGTGGGGGAGAAAATAAGATGGAAAAAAACTTGTGGGTCAAGATAAAGGCAGTTTAATAAAGCAAAAGCAAAGGCCACAYGTGGAAGCAAAGGAAAACAAAAGGTTTATTCTTTACTTCCCATCAGCAGGCKATGTCCAGCCACTTCCTGGGAAGCAGGGCTTCAGTAAACGTAGCGGTTGCTCCAGAAGACAAACGTCGTTAATAACAAATGCCCCCCCACTCCTCCTCCTTTCTYTTMGYTTTTATTGCTGAGCAGACATCATATGGTATGGAATATCCCTTTGGTCAGTTGGGGTCAGCTGTCCTGGCTATGTCCCCTCCCAAGATCTTGCCCACCCCCAGCCTACTGGTGATGGGGCAATGTTGGAGAGACAGCCCTGATGCTGTGGGAGCACTGCTCAGCAGCAGCCAACACACTGGTGTGTTATCAACACCTTTCTGGCTACCGATACAAAGCACAGCACTATGAGGGCTGCTACGGGGAAAATTAACTCCATCTCAGCCCAACCCAATACAGGGGCCATGCACAACTGCAAGAAGGTAGAACAGTCCCAGATCTATGAAGGATTTTTTTTCTGGGGATTGGTTGCTGAAGAGCTCCTGAGCAGAGGGATGACAAGGTGGCTCTGCCCACAGTTGCTCCTGGGCTGGGCCCCAGGTCAGAGTGATCAGAAGCTGAGGCTTTTGTCTCCAGACAAGTCTGATGACTAAGAGATGTGTTACTTGGACTGAGGGCTGTATTAGTGGCCTCCATCCCTCACTCTAAGTGCTGGAGAACAACCTGTTTCATTTCTGAGATGGCTTTTTCCCTCCCTGGCTTAGCAAGCACATTCCCTTGCAGAGACAGGAATGTCCCTGAGGACTGTGGTTTTTGGAAATGTGTCTGAACTGCCCAAGTGAACATGTGGGAAGACGATAGCCCTCTAGCACTCATCTGCTTGCCTCTTGCACTCAGTATATTTGTGTTGGATACAGGCCTTTGCACCAGAAAGCCTGAACCTGTTTCTGAAGAACTGCTGGACTATATGTTGGGTAACATATAACAGAGGGGTGAATCCCACAGGAGAAGAAAAGCTTTTCCAGTCAGGTCCTGAGTGAGATGCTACTATGATATTGCCGGTGTTTTAGCCCAGACTCTGACGATACAGAGGTGTGGTTCTGTTTGTTTGTTTTTGCACTGGAGATTGGAGAGTGSAGAAAGAGCTGCAAACAGACAATGTGCTAGGTAAGTGTAAACAAGCTTTCTGCACACTATTCAGATGACTTAGTCTTGCCCCAGCATGGTCATTCCTGTTAGCCTGACCACTGGGACTGTAGGAAAGCAGAACAGCCTCTCTGCTTCTAACAGGCTCCTGAAATAGCGACATACCATCTAAAATACGGAGCAGAAATAATGTTTCTAGGGATGGAAGAGGTAAACCTCTATCTCAGTGACCTTTTGGAGAACACCGGATGATGGCTTATGTCATGATACCCATTTACTGCATCCCCAGCCGTCTAGCCAGCACTGYACAATCTCAGCACAGTGTCTTGGTCCAGGCCCAGGGCTTTGAAATCTTCAGCTCAGCCTTATGGGCTTGTCAGCARCCATATATTGTAGCAATGATGTATTCACTTGGCACTGGTCGTCTTGTTCCACTGCTGGCGTAGCCAAATATGAAGGCAGTTTTCTCAAGGTGGAGTGGAAGCATCAAGTCTTTCTGTGTTGTCCAAACTCCAGTAAATGATAATCACAGATTCTCACTTGAGTTTCCATGTGGTGAACACAAAACAAAAAGAAGGGTGACCCAGGAAATGAGACACACAAAGCCTGTTTCCAGATAGACTGTTGGCACACCATGAGAAATAGTTTATGTCAGTGGGAAGTCTGAACACATTGAGCCTTCTCTTTGTTGTGCAAAGTAGCTCTGAAGACACCTTAACAAAATACCCAAATATCACTGTGTCAGTACTGTCCTCAGGTGATTTGGAAAGGCTTTCAGCTACCAGGGGCTCTTTCAGCTTTCACAGCCCAGAGGTCTGGAGCATCCCAGCCATGGAAATTGCCCCATAGCCAGAGACTCTTGCTTTCGCAGCCTCGGGGCCTGTTGGCTTCCCAAAGTTGAAGGGATGAGAAGAGCAGCTTGGGAAGTCTCATGGTAGCAGATTGTCTAGAAAACCCGAATCCAGAAGCTAGAAGATTCTCATTTCATTGTAAGAAACCAGAAAGTCCAGGAGGACTTGTCCAAGACAGGTATTCCTGTCATGGGCTTTTCAACCTCCCTTCCGTGCATCTGCAAATCCAAGACATATCCCACCTTGCCTTGGTATGAAGGCCATCAGCATTTCCAAAGTCCCATTTACACAATTCTTGAAGCCTGGAGGAACCAGAAACCTGACATGTAGGACAGCAAAGAGCTAACTTTAGCTCTGGTGCCCTTGGCCCCACAGAAGTCATATTGTGGATCAGCTCCAGGCTGGAAATGAAACCACTTGTCTTCAGGCTGTCCATATGGCTGTGTTACCTCAAAGCAAAATGCCTTCATAACCCAGACACTGATGACATTGAGCAGTTCATGTGGCAGGACTGCCCAGGAGCAGTAGAGCTGGAAAACCTACCTCTCAAGCAATGTTGGCAGGAAAACAAACAAACAAAAACCCCCCCAAACCATCAAAGCACAGAGGAGTGAGTAGAAGAAAGAAACTGTAGTGCAGAAAGAGGCAGATGAAGCACATGTTGCACTAAGAAGTTGCACCGCTGAACACACCATCCCTGCTGTTTCTTGCGCTGGGGCACATGGTGCATGTGCTAATCATCATCATCATCGTCTCTTTTGTCTCCCCCATCCCCCAATTATAAACTGGGAACACTTGTGAAAAAAAGTCAGTCTGCTGGATCAAGCTAAGGGATAGGTCTGAAAGGCAAGATGTTGCAAGGCTGAAATGAGGAGGAAACAGCACTGGAAAACAAGAAGGACCATCGTGCTGTGCAGCTTGGAAATCAGCACGTTTATTAATGTTCTTTCTCCCCCCCAGTCTTGTAAGGCAAGGATTTAACGTGCATGTCATCAGAGCTTGGCTGCAGTTAAACTGAGTGCAGCTGAGGCTGAATAGCTCTGAGAAAAGCAAGCAGGATGATCAAAGGATACGCGTACATCTGTGTGCGTGTGCTATGCCTGTTACCCCTGCAGCTATATACAAATATATGTGTAGGTAGGAAAAGTTGTGTGTGTGTCTATGCAGTACCTACTACAGTGACTCCCTAATTCTTCCTTACACCCTTAGCCACTGCTGTAATGCAATTATTCATGATTTAGGAGACTGTCTCTCATGGAAATCTTGGTCTGAGTCTCTTGTCTGTGCATGGTGTGATTTAAACCCRCACCCTCCACTACCTGCAATAGGACGTGGAGATTCAGTTACCTAGTGGCTCGCATGTCCCAGCTGAGAAGGTCACTCAATATCTTTACAGTCCCAGTAGCTCTCTGATCCATGCCAGAGACTTCCTAGAAAAAAAGCAGGTTTCACTGTTGAGGCAGACAGCTGAGCTGGTTGAGTGGCTCATGGATGCGCTAATTGGCATTTCTCCTCTGCCCATCCAGCTGGCTGGCTGCTCAGGCTGGTGGTCAGCTGTAGCAGCAGCAGCAGAGCCACGTTTCAGAAAGGCACGCTGCCCGTGCTGTGCAAGCAAGCAAGGTGTAAAAATTGCCAACGTTATCCTCAAAGGATGTTTATGGACTTGAGGCAGTTCTCCCTTTTGTCACTGGATTAACTGGTCAAGGAGTTTCTAAGMAGAAGAATATGTTTTGGAGTTAATTATTATCATTTTAATTTCTGATTCTTTTACTATRCAAGTGTTAATAATGAGCAGTTTCACTAAAATCAATGGAGTAGCCCCACTGTAAATGGAGAAAGTCACACTCAGGTACAAGACAATGTGTTTTGAAAAAAACCCAATCCATTGTTTGGGCTTACAGAAACAGTGACGAACAAGATTATTGCTGTTGTAAATCAGTGTAGCTCCAAAGATTACATCAGTTTCCATTGGCTGGGGAGCTCTCCTTCAGTCTCACATAGCACCACGCATAACCTGTGTTTGCTGTGTATGTCCAAATTCGGACAACCAGAGATGCTAGATTGATTGATTTATGTATTTTGCTTGTGCTATTCTAATCGTAGCTCTTCACTGTCTATACTGAGTTTGCAAATACTGTGAAACCAAAGTGCCTCTTCTGATCACTTTAAAGCTACCACATTTCGATCCCTCAGAAAGTTATTTGTTCTTGTAACACATGTTAAAAAGCTTGGACAAAGGTCCTCAAATGAAAACTGACATCATATTTATTAGCTAAAGAACAAGTTTTCAGACACTAATTCTGAGCTCAATATAAACCCAGAGAAGCTGAGACCATGGCGCTCTGCAATTATATCTGCACAACACCTGGCATAAAGCCATCAGTGCTGGAGCCTTGGGATATTATTGTCACGCTGAAGTCAAAGATGCACTAAGCCCAGCGATGGGAAGGAGTCTTCTGTATCTGTTCTGTCATGTTGGTTTAGGAGTTGAGCTCAAAACCAGATCAAACACCATGTTGCTTAGATGTTGATGCATAGTCCTCTTCTTAGACGGCAAACGCATGTGCTTCCTGAATGCCTTCGGAGTCTGCTCCAGAATTTGCTCCCTGGTTACTTGGAAAGCTTCTAGGGCGGGATTCATTTCCCCTAGCACAGATATCTGTAAATTAGATGTCTAAGTCTTGCTTGTGGCTTTTGGTACCAAAGGACAGAAGTAAACAACTCCAGAAGGCAACTGTCTTGATGGTGTAGCCTAGACACCATCGTAGACTGAAACGGTCACCCCATGTGTGGATTCTCTTTTCTCCAGCGCAGATGTGTAGAGACTTGCACACCTAAATACAGGGGGGCAAAACCCTGTCTTTAATTTCTACCCCAAACTTCCTCAGGTCTATGTAATAGCTGCTGCTTTTTGTGCCAACTTTTCCTTCAGCTTGAATGTTTTTTCTCCTTTGCTGATGTTTCTTTCCTGATGTAAACACTGCCAGGAGCACTCAGTCACGACAGTTCACTTGCTGGAACATTAATGGCAAAGTTTCAGCTTGTGTCAACTGGGGTGCTCTCAAGCAATGCTAAGGATGTTCCTGAAATCAGCATGGATCATGGACTGCCCAGTCAGAAGAATGGATATAACCACCCTGGACATGGTTTATTCCTTCCTGGTGGACCTCAGTGTCAGAGAACCATCTTGGGAATGTTTAATTTACTACTACAGATGTAGTTTATGTATCTACTTGTTTTCCTCAGCTGAACAAGCCAAGCTCTTTAGCTGCTGTTCATGAGATGCACTCTATGGTCCCTTTGCACCTCTTCAACTTACAACTCATCTTGCTTGAATTTGGGTGGCCAGAACTTCACAGCAGTTTAGATGAAGTCTCAGCTGCTCTCTGTGCAATGGTATGAACACTTCCTTATCTCTACTGGAAACATCTTGCCTGAGATACATTATGACTGCAGTTGTTCGTTTTAAGACCACTGTGCTCAGATAGACTAATTCAGGTCTTTTTTCCYCTACCATTGGTTACCTCGAACCAATGAGCTTCCACCTTAGTCTCTAAGTGCAGTCTCTTACTCTTCGTTATTGTTAAAATTCACCCAGTTCTCTCACTCAGCCTTCCTTCAAGGTCATCCAGCTCTTCCCAGATCATATTCTGATCCTCCTCTGCAATAGCAATACGGTTGCTCAAGTTTGTGTCATCAACACATCTCATGACCAGGCGCCTACTTTTTTCTGCCAAGTTCATTAAGGAAAATATTTAATAAGATTGGTCCCAGGACTGATTATTAAGGAACACGATGGAGTTTCTCTGGATTTACTCAGAAGTAACAGACAGCAAATGTTGGCCCCAGATGGTATTTTGTTCAAAACAAAATAATGACTTCCATCTGTCTCATCACTTTCCAAACTGAGGTCTGTGGAGCACTTGCTGGTGGTCTGTGCAGTGCTGGCTCTTTGCAAGGTGCTGGCTCCTCCTTGTTATTTCCAGCTGCTAAATTCTACTAAATTAAGCTAAAGCTTACAGTAAATGTTTTCCTAATATTATTTTCATGTGTAAGTAACTGTGGGAGTTGCTGGCGGGACCATATGTGATTGGAAGGGGACCTCACCTGTGAGATAATTCCTGAACTGGGATATAGTCCAAGCAAATTAAGACCTAAGGAACTTCTTATCTGTTTGTTAATAAAGAGTGTATTATTTATGTCACAGTAGCACTGAATAGTCCTAAGCAGGGATATGACTATAAATAGGCTGAGTCTTGCACACACTCCTGCTAAAGGCAGTCCTCATCTCAGAAAGATTACAAGCTGGTTTACCAAAGGGAGGAAAAGCAGACGATAGGTGAGCAGAGGAGGACACATCCATCTAGGCACAGTTATCTTGTCACAATGAGACTTCTCATTTCCTCTGTAGCTGACACACAGCTATCATGCCATGCAGCTGCAGGTTTGTCCAAATGTGCCTGTCATGCCCCAGTAACAAGCATCGGAGATTTCACATTGTTCGTAGCGTCTTTGCACATCTTGAGGGCTCAGTTTGCCAACACCCAGGAATTCACTCACTAGACCTGATCCAGGCACCTGCTGCTGTGAGGATAATATCTGACTTGCCTGGAGAAGATGTAAACTCTCGGTCAGAGCTTGTAATACCAGGTTGGAAAAACATCTGACAGAATACAAGGCATGGAGCTGAGTTTAGGGCAAAGAACCAAGAAGATGAAGTCCTCTGTCCCTTTTGTTTCTTTGATTGTAAGGCTGTGGACTAGGCACTGAGTTGGTACAGAATTTGTCACAGTGCTTATACAGTAAAAAATGGGGTCTTCTTCATGGTTGGAATGACAAGTATTGACTTCAATGGCTGAACCATCCCAACAGTGCAGTGAAAAGGGATTGCTCCGTTCGTGTAGATCTGGTCTTAAATCTACATGTGCAACTACTTCTCTTGAGCCAAATTCTCTGATGGTGTTTGTTCCAGTGGAGTCTGTGCACTTTCAGCACGAGGACAGCCAGCTCCTTCTTGCAATATTGATTTCTTCCGTAGCATCAATGAGTATTCAGCTAATGGTTATGGACTTAAACTCAGCTTACTGCCATTACATCCAGTGTGAAAAGAAAACACCACAGTGGCAAGGGAAACAGGCTGTTCTGATTACTACTAACCCACCTTGCAACTCCAATGGCAGCATCCAAAAGCCTAGAGGAAAGAAAATGTATCTTTTACTACATGTCTTAATAGTTTACAAGCTAATGGTGAAGGAACAAAGAAATTTAAAAAACAAACAGTAAGGATTTACARTACAGGTTTTCCTTTCCTCTGCTTTACTTGTGTCTTGCACTGAGGTCTGACAGCAGTGTGCAATTGTTTTTTAACATGTGAAGCAAGAGTTGGTTGCTGTAACTTCAGGCTGAGGTATTTCTCAATTGTTGTGCTACTGGGGTAGGTAAGTTCTTGGTTTTTGCATGCCATTTTTTTTAGAAACATGAGCTGAGATCAAGGCTCTGTGGTGCCTGAACTTACTCAGGTAAGAAGAGAGTCCTTGCCCTGAAGAACCTGCAATTGCCTAGACAGACAGASTTCCCTCCACTTTGCAAAGAGGAAACTAAGAAACAGAAAGATTAATTGACTTCTCCAAGGGTCACACAAGAAGCCTGATGCAGAAGCCAGATTGGCTCCTTAACCACAGGGCTATGCTAGCATCATTTCAAGCTTTTTCCCATAATCCTGACTTCCCCGGAGAACTTTCCATCCGCATGAGGTTTACTTGTCAGCGGTTGCTTGGACACCCTTGTAGCTGTCGTTATACTAGTGGGAGAGGGAATCAAGTTCTAGACAATTTCTGCCTTAATGAGTTACTTTCATCTTACTGACCCAGCTGCTGAAGTCCCAGGCAGAAGAGCCAACAAGATCACTCTGGAGTTGAACCAAATCATTGACTAACCAAGGGACTGAAATCCCACTGAGCTTCTCCAGAGCTGTGTGTACCACCAACAGCAGAGGCAAAGACCCTAGACTTATGGAAACAAGATTAAAAAATTATTCCCAAGAAGAAAGACCCAACAAGATCCCCCGGGCAGTTTCCTCTAACTAGACCCCCCCAAGTTTATCTTTCATTCCTTGACAGAAAAAGCTTCTATGTGGAAAGAGCCTTAAATTGTCCAGCAGTTTTCTCCTGGATAAACTAAAGCTGCACACTCCTGGGCCTCTGTGCTTAAGAGGGGAGGACTAAGATGACTAAATACAGGTTGAGCTGTAGACAACTGAGACAAGCAAGCAATTCTTTGATGAAATTCATCTTCTCCTGAAGCAGAAGCCTAAAATAGGCCAGACAATTCATGGGCTAAAAGTGCTGACTGCTCTCCATAGCAGCTCATACCAGAGCAGGCTTTAAGAACTGATCCARTGACCAACCCTGAGAGTGTCCTCTTCTCTCCACTGTCTCTAGCAATAGCCCCAAGTGACCATTTCCACAGTAAGCAGCTGAAGTTGGGTGGGACGAACCCAACTCACCGTGTCTATGAGTGTTAGAACAGGGATTGTGTTTTGTAATCACCATGCAGAAAGGTGGCCAGAAGAGAGACAAAATAAGCTGCTCTGTCAGTCTGCAGTGCATGTCAATTTTCTTGACCATTTGGCAGGGTATCCACTACATTTTACCAACTAGGCTGCTGCCACATCATCTCCAAATCCTGCTGGTCTCCTAACCAAGTTCTTCCCCTGTTCCAGATCAGCCTCGGTGGATCCCTGTGGAAACAATCAGGGCAGTACAGAAATGCAGTGGCACAGCTATGTTCAAWCGCAACAGCTGGGGCCTTCCTCCTAGTATCATCTCTCTTTGCAAATCCTCTGGAAGCTATTCCTGGACTGAAGTTGCAATGATTGTATTGGGGGACACTCATGATCTCTGACAAGGGGGAAGACCCAGAAGAATGGCATGAAAAAAAGGAAGGGCAGGAAGACTGAGGAGTCAAAAGTAATGGGAAGAGAGAGGTAATAGCAAACAAATCCTCTTTATCTAGAAGGTTTTTTTGCTCTGGAGTCCTGGAACAGATGGATCAAACTGCAGCCAGCGGATCTGAACTGATGAAAGATCTGTCCCACAGTTTCACTGGCAGCAAAGGACTTTCTGCTACAGGAAAGGGAGGTCATCTGCTATCTGAGCTGCCATGGAGTGATTTTGGTAGGATCACTTGAATGCAGACTGGTTTTGGAATATGTCTTTAGCTGATGTTGTCCTCAATCACCACCCTTCAGACTATCACCTTTGTAAGATACTCAGCATCACTCTAGGAAATATTCCGTGCTTAACCTTGGGTGAGCAATACCTGACTGCAGTTAGCAAGTGAAAACACAATCCTGGAGCACCTCTTTTGTCTCTGTGCAGTGCCAGTGCTGGTCCGCAGCAGGTTTGTTTCAGTGGGGTCTTTTTGGCTCAGCAGGCCACCTGTGCTGAGTGTGCTAAACGCCTGCACACTCTCCAGTTGGTAAAATCTCACCTTGAGAGCCTTTCCCAGTCTTTATGATGCATGAAGTTAGGCATGCTCAATTTTGGGGGGGGCAGCCTAGGAATAGGTGGGTTTCATTGCTGTCCTTGATCAGGCCTGAAACTGAAAACCTCAGGAGTCAGTGCAAATGCTCCTCTTCGTTTCCGCTTCAGGCCAGGCATCTAATGGGCAAGTGTCTGGCTCAAGAGGAAACACAGATGCAGCAGCTAGCACGTGGGTTTTGGCATGCAGATGCAAACTGGCTCTGCAGAGCCACTGGGCTGGATAGATGTTGTCAAGTGTGAGCCAGAAACTTTCCCAGTTAAGAGCCCAGTTGAAGTGGAACCAAATCCTAAATAGTAAGTCCCACTGGATATATAGGCTTGGATTTGGGTATATGTTCCTAAAGCCATGTGGCTTCTAGGTAGCTAGAAGCATCAGATGGGTCTAAACTTGTCTCCTTGCATAAGAGTGTGTAAGCTAATGGCTCCTGAGCAGACATGCTGGTGCATCCCACCAGCTCTACATGACCTGCACCACAGTTCATGAAGGTGTGCATGTATCAGAGACCTAGATCAGGATGACATATATGCTCACATTAAACAACCTTTCATGGTCGTTCCCTTGTTTGCTGTTTCACCACCAGGTCTGCACCAGTCAGACACGCTGGATGAGAAGCACTGGGAGAGATGTACCACCGTCCTCCATAGCTAACCAGTGACTATCAGTCCCTCGTTTTCTGAATATCAACCAAGTTCAAAAGAGCTGGATGTCATCCACATTCCCACTCATTCTCTGGATGTGTTTGAAGCTAGATTTCCTCGCTTAATTTCCGTGAGCCAAATTGTTTGCACTGAACTGGCAAAAGATGAATCCCAGAKCTCATACTTTGTTTTGACATCTGCGTTAGCAGCATGGTGGTGTTTTGGTTTAGCGCTGTGTGTCTATGGATTTCACTCTGCCTGTGTCTTCTCATCGTTCTTCCATTTGGTTTTTGCAGGCTACGTTAAAAGACCCAGAGCTTCATGGTCCAGGTTGCCAATATTTAYACCTTGTCATTACCGAGCTGATGGTACGTCATGATCAGCACAGGACGCTGAATCCCCAACGTGCATAYATGTGAAGCAGAGTATGCCCATTGCCTGTGCATGGCCTGATTTGCTTGAGAGACATGGCAGCTTTCTGCAGGAGTCATCTGCAACATGACTTTTCCTTGACCCAACAGGGCTCCCACACTTGCTGCGAGTCATAGAATCATAGAATGGAATAGTTTGGGTTGGAAGGGACCTTTAAAGGTCTAGTCCAATGAGCAGGGACATCTTCAACTAGACCAGGTTGCTCAGAGCCCCGTCCAACCTGACCTTGAATGTTTCCAGGGATGGGGCAAAATACCAGGGATGAGTTGCCAAAGCAGATGTCAACAGGGTCTGATGCTGCCAAGGTTTATCAAAATTACAGGGGCTTGATTACCCTCTATCAGAGCCCTTCTGCAGCTGCTGCCAGAGAGGGACAAAGAAAAAAAAGTTTGCAGGTAATGCTCCAAAATCAAAGCTCTGACATAAAGCTGGGTGCCTGACTTCTACACAAACTGACTTTCAGGACAACATTAATCTCACCTAACATAGGCATCTACATGAAAGAGGCCTCCATGCAAGCTAGTCACCCCAGGCTGCCTTTATAGTCAGTGAAGAGAAACAGAGCATGGTTCTGACCTAATAGAAATGTCTACTGAGGCTGAGATGAATTGCACCTCAGAAGTGCCTGTTTTCCTCTCTTGACTCTAACGTCTGGGGAGCGTGGGGTATGCAGCTCAGATGGAGATGTCTGCAGGCGCGGGGCTGGAAAGCCAAGTAAGATGGATTTCACCACGATGAATTCCCCTGGAGTGACAGTGAAGGCGCTTGCCGGCGAAGCACGCCAGATCTTAGCTCTAATATTTTAGGAGTTAAGTGCATTCTTTGCACTGAAAGGAAAAAAGACTGAGCAGAGAGGGGGCAGCACACATAAAAACAAACTCACTGTACTCAGAGGCAARAGGAAGGCAAATACTATCCTAGTGCTGAAAACCTGAAAGTACTTTGTGTTAACCCAGCCTGACTTTCCCAGGGACACTGGCTGGAGAAACACCACTCCCCCTAGCTCAGGGTATATAAAACCTGGGACAGACAATTAATCGGAGGAAGGAGATGTCTTAATGAAATATTCTGGTCATGCAGTGTCTTGTGATAACTCATTAACACCGTGCATTGCCAATTGCRCTTTAGAAGAATAAAACTCTTCCCATTTGCAGCTCCCCCTGGACATTTTTAATCAGCTAATTTCTCCCAGGGCTACCCAGGCAGGCCAGAGTTCAGGCAGGATTCCCATTAGAAATAGGAAAGACCTGTCTGATCACTGAGTTTATCCAGCTGTGTAGTTTGCAGTGAATAATGACCACTTGGGCTTTAGCAAATTGTGGGGGCAGTGGGGCAAGGGAGGGAAGTGACAGCTATGAATCATCACAGGCTTGCTGGCTATGGAGGCTTGTTACGGTATTTCTTATTGATGTGGTTTCTCTATATATGTTTATGCATGTATTTACATGTTTATGGCATCTTTCTGCTGGGTTCCCCTGATATGCTTTTTCCTTTATGTAGCAAACCCATAGGCAGAGCTGGTTTGGGGGGAGAAGATACTTTCTGGGACCAGGGCAGGTGCAACCCTTTTTTAGGACAATTGCACTGTATCTTGGAGTAAATCGGATTCATTTCTCCTTTGCGTGGACTATGTAAGCTTTTGGCCAGTYGTCCCAACCAAAGCCCTCTGGAAGGGTCTCTCTTCCCAGCAACTCCAGAAGAAGCCTCGAGCAGCTGCCTGCCTACCTCAAACAACCCAGTAGAGCAGGATGAATCCCATACCAGAAGTTTTGATTCATGTGAAAGGTGTCTCACTTTGGGGGCTGCCCTGTGAACTTGTTTAAAGGTCTGATCCTTTCTCTGTGTCCTGCAGAACAAGGATAATAGAGTCCTTCATATCCTGGAAGGTTTTAAGGCCACATTTCAATGAACATGATGAGCTGTCACAAGCTGTTACCACCACGGGGAAAAGGTACCTCACCACCCCCTGCCCCAGAACAAGCAATTCCGGGTGTTGTACCAGGTCAGGCAACCAAACTGAATTTAAATGAAAACTTCTCTTCCTGAGCTATTTTGCAGGAATATCAATCCCTGCAATGACACAAATGGTTGTGGTGGCCCCAGGGAACCGGTGGGGAGGGGATGGGGAAAAGCATCCCTGGCAGGAGGAGCACAGGACTGCTGCTCTCCAGGACAGTGCTGGCATAATGTGTTCACTGAATGGCTGAGGTGTTTCTGCACTATCTAAAGTCACTATAGGCCTAGGAAAAGCAGGCATATATAATATTGCTATTATTTTTTCATGTATATCAGTGGTTCTTTCTTCACTGTTTGCAACTTCAGAGCTTATGTTTGTGGCCTCAGTAAGCCAGCCTACGAGAAACTGTAGAAAACAATGTGGAAATTGAATATAAATGAAAGTGAAGGCCACTGGAAACTGGCCAGCATAAAACTGGTGGTGATCAGCCTGCATTCCCCTTGCGAGCTGAAAAATGCATAACAAGCATTGCAAAGTGACACAAGGAATATTCCCCTTTAAACATTTATTATTTTTTCTGTGCTATAGTTGATAGTCTAGGAGGTATCTATTTTAAAAACATTTTTGTCATGAGATTGGCCCTTTGAAAAGTTTCAAAACTCGGCTAAATTAAAGTCACAAAACTGCTAATGACAAAGCACTCCAGGTGCAAAGAAGAGCTGGCAAAGCTGAGTACAGAAACAAACAGTCAATGGTCTCAGGACAAATGCATCTGGTATAGCTGGGAACAGGATCTTAAAATCAAATAATGGGCTTATGTCACTTCTCTTGTCATGTTGTAATTAAAGAATGAGGTATTCTGTGCGGGGGTGTGTGTTCGTTTTGTCCCTTCTAATAGCCGGTGAGTGCTCACGGCACACATTTCTGTATTGCAGGGCACAACTAAGGCTGCTGAGTGTAAATCAGTGGTCCTGGCTGGTTGCTTGCAATTAATCCCCTGCCATCCTTTGGCCCTCCTGGTACTTGTGTGGTCTGTTCACATATTGTTTAAAAGAAAAATAACATGACATCAGCGGGACAGACCCTCAGCTAACATCAAGGAGCCTGTCTCTGCCAACATTGCTTTGCCCTTGTTCCAACTAAGTTATTTATAAGGATCAATGCCAATTTAGYTGTTATCTTTTTGAACTTTTTTTTCAGGAGGCTTCTGGACCAAATTAAATGATTCGGGTCCACCAATTACATTCCAAATGATTTTTGTTTGTTTGTTTGTTTTCTACTCTTTTCCTCCAAAAGAAAACATGAAAGGAACAGAAGAAGATGTAAAAGGAAGAAATTCTATTGCACTTGAACGGGGCTGGAAGAGAGGCTGATATTTCAAGCAAAGACAGAAAAAAATCATCCTTGAAGACCAAGCCCAGCTGCCAGAGAATTTATTGGATTTCCCCTTCCAAACAAAAGGATTGACTTCAATGACATTCCTCCAGCCCTGATTTGTGTCAGCAAAGTTACATGTGAAGTGCATTTGACAGAGGATATTTTGATGGGAAACCTCCCCCCGCACACCTCTCCTGCATTACAGCCCGAGAAAGGAGGGACATAAAAAAACACCGAGATGGATTCTCCAAGAGCAGCTTAATGTGGCTCTGGAGGAAAGGCTCAGCTATGGGAAACCAAGTGTGCGGTGAGACTGCACCTTTAATGACAAAAACAAGGCAAAAGAAGAAACTTGGACGGGCAGGAGGAGTTCTCCAGGGAGCTTTTCAGTTTTCACCAGTCAGCCTCCTCTGCACGTTTTAATTCCCGGGGGACAAGTTTGCCTCTGGTGGAAGCAGGCGATGGGTCACGCAGGCTGAACTTGGTTCCTCTTATCATTTGTTCTTGTTGTTTAGAGCAAGAGGAAATCATCAGCAAATCAATCACAAAAATGGCAAGTCATCAGTAATTTTGGAAAGTGCAGAGGTCTGGTAGATCAAGGTGAAGTTTTGAGCACAAGACTCGTCCGGGCAGTGTCAGCAGCAGATAACCTCCTGGCACGGACCTCTTGCTGTGTCTCTTCAATCAACGCCTCTGGCCATCACCTGTAAGACATGACCCCTGTTGCAGCAACCCTGTTAGACAAAAATGCCCCCTTGGCAGACACTGAATTTGCAGATAAGACAAAGGAAAGTCCAAAGTCAAGTGGAATATCTTTAGCATTCAATAAATTAATCAGCTGTCAATACTGACAGAAGGCAATGTACCCTTCTCCCCACACAGGGGTATCTTGGGCCTCRGTTTCCCTGCGTGAACCTCTGGCTGGAAACGTCTCCTTCCATTCCCTCCAAATTATTATTGACTAACAACTTCCTGATGAAATCAAGATTTTCAACCCAGGCCTTTAACCCCGGTCTCTATCATCGCCCTACGTAAGCAAGCTGGTAAAATGCAATGCCCATGGGCACTGAGACATCCTTTGCTCTGCACATAATACAGACCTTTCCCRTCTGCATCTTGAACTGGTCCAGAAGGCTACTTCTCTGAAGTGCAGGACTGGTCCTAGTGAACCTCCTCTTCTTCACCATGCCATACCCCCCACAGAGTTGCATGGGTAGGGTTCTCCATGGAAGAGCACATGGACTTTAGCCAGAAGTACTCCAGAGCTCCCAAAGATGTCCCAAATCCCAAAGATCTCACCAAATCACTGGTTGGGGAGAGATTTCCCTCCTTCTTTATATTAGAAGGGCCATCTCAGGTTTGGACCAGGGAATGGTACCACAACTTTTAAAACTGGGTCTGGCTTGAATGCACGCAGGCAAAGCATGAGATTTGAGATGACTGGAGACACTGTAGACCCAGGTGATGGGCTGCCAGCTGCCAAACTCCAGCTAGGAAACTCCTAGCATCTCAGCAGCAGACCCTCAGCTAACATCAAGGAGCCTGTCTCTGCCAACATTGTTTTGCCCTTGTTCCAACTAAGTTATTTATAAGGATCAATGCCAATTTAGTTGTTATCTTTTTGAACTTTTTTTCAGTAGGCTTCCAGACCAAATTAAATAATTTGGGTCCATCAGGTGGGTTACCTTTGAGATGGTATATCTGGTGCACTTCATTAAGTGCCAAGCAACCAGAGCCCCCAGGAACTTAGCTGGGCAAGATAACAAGATGGTCAGGTTGGTTACCTTTGAGGTGGTATATCTGGTGCACTTCATTAAGTGCTATCCTGATGCCTGCTTCAGTCTGCACAAAAACTTGATTGCATGAATATCCCTGCAGAGATCAAGGTGTGAGGGGGTTGTCTTCTGGGGGTTTTGCTGTATCAAAATAAAACCTGTGGCGCTGTGAGATGTTTATGAGGTGATACCTATACCTGGAAGGCATGAAGAGAGGAAGAAAGCCAAAATGCATGGGTAAGTAGCTTTAAAAGCTTGCCAAATTCACCTTAAAAAATTAAGTCACTGATATAACAGCCCAAATTTCCCCTGTAAATACATGAGTTGCATGAGTTTCTAAAGATCTGCACTACTGTCCTTCAGACACTTGTCCATTTTTTKCATAGTGGTTGAGCTAGTGATAGGAGTGTCATTGTCACCACAGTGGTGTAAGGAGATAAGAAAATACAGTAGCCAAACTTCTGGAGGATCTTCTTTCAGGCAAGAAGCAGAAAGAAAGGGGAAAGGTGAGGATGGAAATATGTATTTTGTGTCTGAAGTCAGGTAACTGGCTTCCATCTAAGAGAAAACAGAGACAAGACATGGTTATGGATCTACAGGGAAAAGGAAGGAAAGGCAAAGAACACCGGAGCATCACCAACAAATAAACGCTACTGGCTGTGAGATGAGATAATACCGTCTGGGGGAATTCGGTTATGATCAGCATCTGCTTTGTATTCAGTTTCGCTTTCACCAGTGTCTTCACTGGAGATGGTTAGAAAAGTTGTCTTTCCAGCCGTAAGTGTGTGTGTGGGAGTCAGTGCTCCAGTCCGATGGGTGTCAGCCAGGTGGGTGAGGCCAGATGCAAGGCTCAGATTTACAAGCAATTCCTATTGCCTTGCAAAGGGCGGACAGCTGGGAGGGAGGTGCGAGTGTGCTGCTTTGGCTGGAGAATAGATGCAGGATGCTCTGATCTGTACATCATCGTGCTGGGAGTCAGGAACTCCTGCTCTGACAGTTCCCTGTTCAGCCATGGATGCATCTCGATGAAGCAAAAATGTTCAAAGCTGGCAGCTTAAGTTGTAGGCCCCCACAATGACAGGGCTTGAACTTCAAAGGAGCTGAGTAACTAGCAAGTTTCATTTGTTTTGGCATCTCTGTAATGAAATAATAGGAACTGAGTACCTGAGAGCATCTCCAAAAATCTGTTTAGTTTTCTTTACCTTTTCTGCCTCAGTTTCCTCCCTAGTAAAAGACGATTATGCTTGCCTCTCCCATGGGATCACAGTGAGGAGCTGCATGTGAGATCTTAGGAAGGGGGCAAGTCACATTTTTGGCTTGGATTTATGGACCAAAAGGGAAACTTCTCGTTCAGGCAGTGATGAGTTAAAGCTCATGACTGCAAAGAGAAGAAGCCCTGTCTTGAGTGATACAAGTCATGGTGAGACAGAGCTCCCTTAGGGGTGTCCCATGCAGCGTGGTGGCAATGGAGAAGGAGTTGCATTACTGCAGCACCCATTTGTGGCTTAAAACACGACTTGAGTTACCATACTTCATTTTGCAGCTGGGACAAATGAGAAGCGACATGGACACTTCACAAAGATGAAAGGTAACTTGGTTTGCTGCGGTAAGCTCAGTCCCCTTTGGGCAGCATAGCTAACGCATGAGTCTTTGCAAGGCATTTTAGAAAGGTGTAGTTGGGTACGGAGGGGCTAATCCTGAGACATGGATGACCGTTATCTTAGACAGCTGACAATATGATCAGGTTGGATGAGGTTTTGAGCAACCTAGTGAAAGGTATCCCTGCCCATGGCAGGGGGGTTGGACTAGAAGATCTTTGAAGGTCCCTTCCAACCCAAACCATTCTGTGATTCTATGATTCTATGATCTGTGGCCCGTTTGTACCATTTGCCTGATGCTGTGCTGAGGAATCCACCAAAGCAGAGAGGCTCCCTCAAACACATGGTGATTTTCTCTTGGGTGGGCAGAAAACAGTGATCTCCAGACCTAAAAAACAACAAAGTTTTGAGGCAGATCAGGTCTAAAGCTGGGTCAAAAATGAAATGACTATGCCATACCTCTCAAAAAGCCACACCAAACTCCTGGGTCTGGACATATTGGGGTTTTGGAAGTGTTTAACAATTTCTAAGGTTAACCTATGGCTTTTGCTTTAAAAAGAGACTTTTCCAAGAGTTGAAGAAGCAGCACTTTGGCTGTCTGTCAGCTTGTGAAGCCCTGTGTTTTGTCTGCCTTTGACTGGAGGGGGAAAATGAAGGCATAGCAAGACAGTAGCTGTGCTGCATCCACTGGGGCTGCCGAGCCCCAGCCAGCCTGACAAAACGCTGCAGAGCTTTCTCCGTTGATCATGTCTGGCTTTTCTTGCCGAGCAATGGAGAAGAATGATTTTTCTCTCTGATTTTTGCCTTTCAAGAAAGTAATTTGCGAACAGCTCAGTGGGCAAAATGTCACAAGTAATCACTTAGRCCCCAGAATAAGCCACAGGTTAGGGATTAGCGAGAAATCCCCTTGCAGATGAATGGTTGAGGAACAACGCAATTAACTGAAGTCCCTTCTTCAGTTTAAGGACTGAGCTGTTTGGTGGTGKGTTAGGTTAAAATCTTCCTCTGCCTGCTTGTAGCTCTTGGTACCTTTATGGGATGGTATTTGATGGGAAGGTGAAAGGTGATGCCCACAAAAATGTGTCCACCAGTACGTGCAACAGAAGTCTTAACTGACAGAGGTGTCCGCTGAGCAGAACTGTCTTACAACCATGCAAGARTGAAGACCATCGAAGTGAAAATAGTCACTGCTTCTGGTGCACTCTGTCTCAACAGCAAATCGGCCCCCACGACTTCCCCTTGGCATGAAGGAGCGTTGTGCTCTTTGCTGTGTTCTTCTCACGTTAGAAAACCTGGTTGTGTAAAGTGGGAGAGAGGCTACACCATGTCCCCTTTGGTCTCATGCTGTATGACGTGGAGAGCTGAGTTAAGAGGCTGATGGCCATCTCTATCTCCCTTTCCTTCTTGGGGAGAAGTTCCTTTCTGCCTTGTGTTCCTATATCCTAAAATTCATTGGTAACTCCATGTCCAGCATCTGAGGCAGCAATGCCTCAGGCTGTGGGTTGGGAGACATGGTGGGACAGGGTCTTCTTCTTGGTTGCAGCCAGGGCATACATCGTCTGTGGACAGGGACCCTCTAGGCAGCACATCAGTTCACCACTGCTCGTCATGCAGCCTAGGTCTGTGGTGGTCTATACAAGAGCTGGATACCTCTGGGTTCAGCTTTTCTGTGATTTCAACCTCAATCAAACGGCAGAGTGTTGAGTTTGGGTACCTTTGGGGGAAGGAAGGACAGAGCCCTGTCTGAGTGTTTGCTGTTACTTTCGCTGCCCAGAGAAACCTCTGGGTTATGGTAGGGAGAAGGCCAAGTCTTGCTCAAATCACAAGAGGGAGGATTTGGCAGCCAATTCCCTTAGTGCTCTCCCAGATGTTTGTCATCACCACAGAGACACCATCCTGGTTTGGCAGCTCCTGCTGGGGGAAATCCCTATGGACCTGGGAAAAGTGGGGCTGAAGGATGTGAAGCAGTATAAAGTAAGGCTCAAAAAGGCTTGGGGGGAAGTGGTATGGGTCAGAAAGCACTAAAACCTCCTGCATATTTATCTGAACCTTCCTGCTCTGAGCAATGAATACGAGGCTCCTGGAGTCCACCAGCTGTATGGCTCACCTGGACCGGCTTTTTGTAAGCTTTTGGGTAAATGAACAAAGGCATGAGAACAGCCTTGGCTTGTCCAAACCAGGACATTGTCCCCAGCCTGGCACACTATTCACYCTGCTGCCAAGCAGCTCCAGAGAGCATGGGGTGGGACAGAGGTGACCACATTCTTCTGAGTGAGACTTGATGTGTTCAGTCCTGGCAAAAAGGGGACAGGAGCTGCTCCCAGGGTGGGTGCAAGCAGGTCCCACTCTGGGACCTTATAGATTGTATAGAGGCTACTATATGCCCAACAAGGAGATGGTCAGCAGATGACAGAGTGGGCTGGGAACTGGGTTTGACACCTGGGGTCACCACTGGTGAGAAGTCTGGATGCCATGCTCCCAATGCGTCGGAAAAGGACATAGCCATGGAGGAAGGGAGATGGGATTGAATGCCATTTACGGCCTGACTGCTCTGGGAGGTGCAGAGGTGCTTGGTGAGGGCTGCTTTGGGTGAAGACCTGACTTATTTCTGTTGTGGGTAGGGACTGGTAATGTCCTGTTCAAAGACTGCACCCTAAAAAAAGTGGGGAACACTAATACAAGAAACTTTTCTTTTACCATTTAGCCTTCAATCTGCACAAAGAATTGCTTTTCAGAACTGCAATGCTGAAAATCCTACCATGAGGAGGGAGGTGGAGTTTTAGTTTCCTTCTTTTTTTTAATATMGGAGATCCATTTAGACTGCACGTGAGGGCCCTCAGCTGATCACACTCCCATACAGGGACTACATGATCGCATCCCACAACACCTGGCTCGAAGTAGGTCACAAGAATTTGGGCCATGCTGAGGAAAATGTTTAGCCACATGCTCTGGTCTTTCCTTGATCAAGGGCGTGCTCAAAGCGTAGGTTTACGTACATTCCTGTCTTGAATTGGCACGTTATGTACTATCTGTTGGTAGACATGAGTGGGGAGCATAGTTAATGCCAGAATGTATTCGACCTTTCCTTTTTATTTCCTTTGCAATTTTATTCACTTCTTTCATAAAATTCCATTCTGCTTTGCTCTTTGCGATCAGATCCACCCAGGTCAAGCGAATGGCAACCACCAAGATGACAGCTGCTGAAACCATCCCTCCTATTAGTCTAGCCCAAATGTACATGCATCAGCCGGCGTAAAGCCACCCCAGTCCATCGGGGAGATTTAGTAATATAACAAGGGGAAGGAATGAAATCACCCCCTCATCCTTCAGGGTTTCCAAATAAACAGCAAGAAGGGAGACGGGGTTTTGGGGGGGGTGTGTGTGTTAAGATTTTTTTTAAATTATTTTTTTCTCCTTACTGCAATAGTTCAAAAGCCAGAAGAAAGATTTAAAAAACAAAACAAAACAAAAAAAACCACCAACAACTGAACTCACCGGTTTCAAGGTGGGTTAACAACGTGCAAAGCTCATGCCAGAACATGTGTTATTAGCAATAAAAAAGTCCTTTATTTGTCTCTCTGGGGAATTTCTTTCACACTCACTTCTAAAAAAAAAATCTTTATTTGTTTCCCTTCTCTCTCTCTCTCCTCTCTCTCTCTCACACACACAACCAGATCACTTAAATAAAACAAAGTTTTATATTCATTCCAGGCAGGGATTCCTGCCAAAATCTGTGCCTCCTTTTTCTCCCCCCACTCATTTTCTTATATACAGACCAGTGATGAAAACACAAAAAAATCTGAAGCCTATGAGGTGACAGATGAACAAGATGTAGAGGCAAATTATCCAAATGGTGCTGTGAAGGAATGGCTTTTACTGGCAAAAGGGAACATATTTTTGCAAAGGTTAGAGGAATTTTTCTGTTTCTGTTGGATTTTTCCAAGGCTGGAAATTTCAGTTTCAAGAGAAGACTAAGATCCTGCATTTTAGATGTTCCAGACAATTCTTTCCCTTGATTTGTTGCTTTGTTTGTTTGGGGTTTTTATCAACAGTGAGGATCTCTGGCTCAGTTTATTTTATGTGCAGAAATCTCATTTGCGTGAACGCGATTGCCAGACATGCAATGGAGATTGGCACCACTGATGGCAGGGCAAGGAGAGTGTTGGCTGCAAATTGTACCGGGAGCTTTGCTTCCAAGGACAAACTTGCAGTCCTAGTTGTGTTAAACTGTCCCACATAGGTAGGTTTTTCCTGCTGTCTGTCCACCCTCATGAACTTCTGCATGGTCCACCAGTGACCAATGTGCCTGTCACATTCATCTCTGTTAGGCTGTGCAATTAAAAGCTCGTCTTTGTAAGCTCAGAGGAGCAGATGAACCATCACAAGTGGAGGAACCTCAGGTTCCTCCCATCAGAGCAACCCTGACTCTGTTTGCTACTCCCAGGATTATCAAAGGAGGAGGATCAGCCCATGTTCCTGCTGTGAAACTCATGGCCCTGATATGAAACCCGTGGTCCTGATGTGAAACCCCCAAGCGAGGAGACRCAGGGTCTCCTTGCAGACTGAGGGAGGTTGCTGCCTACAGTGTATGGGACTCATGAGATGCCAAGGAAAAAAACACTTTGGGGTTGTGCGAGTCTTACGTAATGTTTAAGGGAAAGACCAAAGGTGGAGAAAGGGAGGAGAGGCTTGGGAGCCAAGTATTGGAGTGGCCATAATGCTGGGCCAGACACTGGAGAGACCAAAACATCTGCAAGTTGGCTACTGGAGGGAACTGGGAATCCAAGCCAGCCACAGGGCAGATCCTCAGGTCTGGTGGTCAGCTGCTGGTAAGGCCATGGGTCTGGGCCAGCTACCGTACATGTGTCTGTGCATGAGGCAACTGTGAGACTGGGGCAGCTACTGGGCAGACTGAGTGCCTAAGGCCAGTATATATGCATATATATGTGAACATTTTCCACCAATGGGCTTTCACCCTGTTTAGTCAGAGAAGATGAGCCCATTGGCACCATTTCTGTTTGTGTGAGTGCTGTCTTTGCCATCTGTGTTGATCTGTGTGGCCAGACGTGTTTATGTGTATATGTGTATATAYGTACATATGTACCRTGTATATGTACATGTGCTGGATGTGGGGACCATGGGGACATGGAGTTGCAGCAGTCTCACCCCTATCGGGCTACCAGATTCAGCAGCTCTTACCCTAAGCTGATATTGCAATGTTCATGGCTGAATCAAGACTTAAAACAGGTGAACTTCAAGAGCAAAGTACCATGTTGGATGAGACGTTATCTGCTAAATATTCTTGCTCTTGTGTAAAGGAAAGTTAGGGACCAGTGAATGAAAAGGCACTTACACCTGTGCATTCCATCCCGGATCTGATATTGTGCTTTATAGTGTCTGTGGAACTGGCATTGGATGTCACTGGAAGACTCTGAGTTCAACAGGCTTCAGACCAGCCCAAGTTTGCAAAACGTCCTCGTGGATGGGTCCTAACAGGGACTTCTGGCCACTGCAGCAGTATAAATATTAAACAATACAGATGATAGCTTCTGCCAGCTCCTGTCATAGCACATGGGGTTGAAACATCCACAGCAGAAAGTTAGTTCATGTTGCAGCAAACTCTACTTGATGTAAGTGGACAGGACATTCATGCTGAAGCTTAAATTATTGTTTGCCAAGTACTTGGACTGGAGGAACCACCAAAGTGCCAAAAATGATGGTTTATGGCCTATTTGTAGTCTCCTTTGAGACTGTAGTCATAAAAGAAAATGGCACTCAGATGACAGGAAGTATAAGAGGAGACTGAAAATTGAATGACTTAAATCAGTTGAAACTCAGGAGAGCGCAAGAGAGGGTGCTGATTGCTAGCAAGGGTGTGGAGAAGTAGAAGCAGTTGTGCATGGTGCCACTTGGGTAACAGCCAAGGTGTGGTCTAAAGCTGTAGATAAGAGCAAAAGGAAAGATCTGAAGGCAGAGCATCTCAGACAAAGAAGAATCACACCCCTGCTGAATTTGCAAGGCATGGGAGGAATGAAACATTGGAAGAGGCAATGCTAAATGTTCTTGACCTCTGCTCAGCTGACTCGGAGGGAACGTAAAACGCCCAGAGGAATCATGATTGTGATCTTAGAATGCACAGAGAATTTTACTGCAGAAAACTAGAAATAGTTGGAAGAGTTCGCAATTTAAATTCATCGCTGTTAAGCCTCAGTAGGATTAAAGGGCAGCACAGGCCAGTATGGGGCCTGAAAGGAAGGTGAAGATTAGCATAGGAAGAATAATTTGGAAGTCTCTGAAAAGAAGCAGAAGCAAGTTCAAAGGATAATTCAATAAACAAATAAAGAGATACACCAGGGAAAGAGCAGAAACACATGAAGAAGGAAATAATACTGTGCTACACAGACCACTAAGGGAAACATATTGTTTAAGAATTTTTAAGATGAGTGAAGGCAGATGGATAGGTCGTCTCAGTGTGGGGGGATCTTGAGCYGGCTTCAGGGGTATCCTTACAAAGGCCTGAGCTTGCAAAGGGAAGTTTGAAGAATGATACTCCTTGAGAGTCATGTACTGGGGATACTCCAGAAGGCATGTTTTTCAGGATCATGAGTTTGGAAAGCCCCATGTCTTTCCCTTGCTTTTATACAGGCTGTTAGATGTCAGCAGGCGATTCTTGTTGATGCACCAAAACCTCTGGGTAGCTCTCAGCACATGATGTTTGGGCCCCTTATGCCTGGAGAAGTTCTTTGGGAAGCTGTGGTGTTCCAATGCTTCTGTTCACAAAGACCTTCCTGGTCAAGAAGTCACCCCTTTATGCTCACACTTGTCCTCAAACACGACCTCATCTCAAAGCTTTGTTCATGAGGAAAGGTCTGACTAAGCCACAATGAGGCACTTCTGGGGCTTGCGGTTCCAGTTATATTGGGTTCAGGAGTGGTTTTGGTTGTCTGAAGATCTCCTGGGGTTYCAACAGAAGTAGTGTGAGTCTTTAYGGTACTTTCTTTCAAATCTGTCATCTGTCAAGCAGATTGGAAAATGGTGTGGAGGAGAAAGAGGAGGGGTGAAGGACTGGAAGAGAGGAGAAACAATTTCCTTTTTTTGGACATTATTCAGATAACCACTTTTGAAGTAACTGTTGTGGCACATGACTCGGAAGGGAAGAGAAAGTACAGCTTTGCTCCTTTCCAGCCAAGAAACTGGAAGGGTGCTGGCAAGAAAGTCATTTCCCCAAAGGATGGGGAGATGACTTGTTTGAACTTTGCAGGTTTTTCTTTCTTGAACACCGTGTTTCTAGGGTCATCGCCAGAGTTAGATCCATTGCCAGTGCTGGATAGCTGAGCAGACTGATGGTTTAAATCTCTCACTACAAATAATTTTCTTCATGACCTGTTTTTTTTTTCAGGCCTGCAGGGCATTTCTCTAAGCCTCAGGAGTGGGGTTTATCCCACCAGATTTTAGCCACATAGCGGGCAAATATTTTGTCCTGCACAACTAAAGAGAGACACCCAGAGTGGACAAAAATCATCCCATTTGGAGATGAATCCCTTGTTCAAAAAGGACCTGGACAACTCAYGTGGTCCAGATGCCTGACTTCTAGAGGTGATTGAAGTTAGCAGAGAAGTTAGGCTTGCAGTGCTGAAAAAGCAGGCAAAAAGGGAAATATCTTACAGCGAGAAACTTAAATATTCAGTCTGCTCAGCCATCAAGAGACAAATCAAAGTGTGACTTGATTACCACGTAAGGTAGCTGTAGAGGAGAATACAAGTTGCCAGGGGCTCTCGTGCAATGGAGAAAGAGCAAAGCTAATGTGAGCAGATGTCTCATAGACAAGGCATGACAAATTCAGATTATAAAGCATGGACATGTGGAAGTAAGTGCAGTTAGTGCTGGGAAAAGTCACCAAAGGAAGTAGAAGATAATCTCTTGTGTCTTTGAAAACAGACAGGTTTCTTTACTCACGGCGAGCTGCAGTCAAACACAAATGACTGGGCTTAATATAGAGGTAATCGGGTAACATTAAATAGCCTGCAATATACAGGTCAGATGAGCTAATAGTCCCTCCTGGAGTTACACWGTGATCTAAAACTGTTTATTAATCTAAAACTGGTCTGTCTGCAGGCTTTTTGGTGTGTTTCTGGTTTCGGTTATTAGTCCAAAGCGTGTGGATTTGATTACAATTGCTGAAAGGGTTCAGAACCAGAGATAGAGATGACTTTTTTTTGTCTAAAAGCATGCAGCACACAACAGAAAAACCTTCTCCTTTTGCTCCAAAATATAGAATATCCCATGCCCTCAAAATATTCTCTTTTCAAATCTGCAAAGCACAGTACTCAATCTGGGAAATGATTTTAGCTGTTTTCAGAATTTTTTTATGTGTGAATTTAGTGCTGTTCTGTAGTGTTTCTGAAGCCCAGGATGAGCACGTGGAGAGATGTTCTGAAATTCCATCTTGCATTTAAAGAGAATACAGACCTTAATTTCTGGGGAAAGGAGCCTTAAATGAGAAGCAAGGAGTGATTTAAAAGATCTTCTGTCAATAAAAGTATCTTCTGGAGGTGTCATCAATGCAACTAGTTGTGGGAATCACTCATCACTCAAACAGAAATGGATGTCCAAGCGGTCAAAATGCCAGAGGTACAAAATCACAGTCTGCAGTCGGTTGATGCTCTGTAGAAACCAGAAGGCAAGGGAAAAGCAAGATGTGTCTCGGCCCAGAAACACCTCCTGAATCTTGTGTTGATTTCATTACCTCCTAGGGTGGGCTCATGATTTTTTGAATGGCTGTGCTGGATAGTACTGGCAGGTGATGACACCAGCGCCTTGAAATACAGGAGGAATGAGAAGTGGAAGGAAAATGCATACTGTCCTTGGATACAAAACATTGTCTTTTGTCTCAAGTCTTAGAAAGCTCTAAGGTGTTGGTCCTTGGTGTACAGGAATGCTATATCAGTTATTTGTGGATGTTGAGAAAATATATTAGCTGTAAAGATGGTGTGGACTAGGAGCTGGGAAAGGGAGAGGCATCTTTGCAAACGTTTCGCAGTGTGAAGATCCCTGGTGCTTTGGAGTTCAGTGCACCGCTTYCCATCACTTTGGAGCCACAGACGAGGTAATGCTTGGCTGTATGTGAAGTTTTGCTTTGCAAAAACAGAGGCAAAGGGTTTCAAACTGAATTTTGACTGATTTGGTTGGGGGAGGGGGCAGGCAACGAGGAACCTGCTTCTAAGATGGGTTATTCAACACCTTCTGAAAACAAGGTCCCCAGAAAGTCTTCTGATGTAGATACCCAGAGTCACCTTGAGGTTTTGGAAATCTGAGACTTGCAGGGTAAAACTCAGTCTCCACCCCTGCCTGTTGGCATGATGTTGTTTTAATGCTTTAATAAACATTCGGAGCACACCAACTGTGGATGGATTGAAGAAGACTTAGCAACTCTTATCATGTACCTCAACATCCAGCCAGCTGACCCCATCCTTTGAAGTAAAGGGAACGATTTTCACTGYGTCAGGCTAGCAACAAGAAAACATGGCAACAAAAGAGAATAGMTCCATCCATCATTTGGCAGAGTCAGTAGTTTAAGTCACTTCCAAAGCTGTTTTCGTATGGCCTTTTCCACCCAGAGTGCCACCAAAAGTTTTCCATTCAGGGAGGCTTCATCCTCTATCACTTCAATTAGATAATTTCAGATCTCACCTGAAAGTGCTTCGCAGATGTTTTTTGAGTTAAATCTTCACAAAATACCCAGGGCATCTGAGGCACCCACTGTTGGTCATTAAAACCACTGAGCACCCCTAACCCCAAGAGAAAGCAGGAGGAGCAGGCAGCGCTCAGTACTTTGGAAAAGCTGACTTTTAAAGTCATTTGCCTACGTTGGGGCTATAAATACAACCCCCCCTCTCCTGAGCCCCTGCAAGACAGTCCTTTCCCCTCCTTGAAAAGGGCTATAGGTGCTGAACAGTTTTGGCTGAAGCCTAGAGTCAGTTAGCTTGGTCGGTAGATAGCTGGCTCCCAACCAGCAAACACAAAGTGGACGTAAATGGTAATTTCTGTAGCCAAGGCAATTTTCAGATGGGGAGAGGAAAAAGGAGTGAATAACAGAGTGAGGTATAGTGTCGGCTGAGACAGAGAATAAAGTCGGATAAGTTATACTTAAAACTGACCTTCCTTCAGTAGTGATTCCTTATGATCTTTTTGAGCCACCCCCATCATGCTGGAAGCTTTTTAAGGGGTTTCTTAGCACACAGCACTTTCTGTTTCTCTTTCATCCTAAAAAGCTAGCCATTATTCCAATGAAACCTCTTAACTAATTAACGTTCAGCTCTGTGAGGTGAAAGTTGATCAGGAGCTGGGGATCAGGCCCACCACTTTGCGGTGGTCCCAGTGGTTTCGGTTTTGTGCAGTTTGCTTTCCCTGCCCAAGATATTGCATTTTGACATATTGCTTCAATACAGCACATTTTATGACACCTTTGCTGGAGGGCCAAAGGCCACATTCCTTCTATCTATCCTGCATGCAATTTTCATTCTCTTGTCTTCAATGCATTATAGAAATTTTTCTTTCTCTCTTTTTCTTTCTTTTTTTTCCCCCTCTCCTCCAGGATATTGTGGGTTATTACCTCAATCCTTTTTCAGCTGAGGAAGGTTTGAGGTAATGACCTGAAACTTCCTGGAAAAGATCCCAAAAATCCCCAAATGGAAACCACATGCAACATATTAGGGACCCTCATTGCATAAAGAAACATTAGTTCAAGTAACGAGAATGTACATTGATCAGCTACTTATGTACCAGCTGGTAAAAGGCATGTATGATCAGCAATGCACAAGAACCGGGTGGGAGAATTAGTTGCTCTGCTAAGTTATAGCAAGAAAGGTGTAAAATATATATTCTCTTTTAGGAAACAGTTTCCTTAATCACCATCCTTGCAGCTGGGTCGGGGATCTGAGTCTTTGTGGTAGCAAAAACTTGGAAGAGAGCCACAGAACCTGCATGACGCCAAATGCTGTCGGGTTATGAACCCACGGAGCCCCACCGATGCTTGCTTGATRTTGTAGTATCAATGAGGAAATGCCTGAGAACTTTTTATTGTTACCGCAGGGAGAAAAGAGTTTTCTTTTTCTCTATGCCCAGTTAAAATAATTTCCTTTTCCATCAGTGACAAGAAAATGTGTCGTCTTCCCCTCGCGCCCCCGGCAATCCTATAGTTCTACAGGGACAGGCAAGAGGGGATCGTGATAAAATAGCCATTTTGGCCCACCTCCAGGAAGGTATTTCAGCTCTTGATTTCCACTGAAGTCAAATGCAGTCATGGAAGTGAAGGCGAGTTAATATTGAGTGGCTCTGGGCCTTTGGTGTTGCAGAGCCATCTCGTCATCTGATGTAAATCTCACTGTGCTCTATCATGGGAACATGACTTGTGCTTTTTTKGATTATTGTTTTATTTAACCCAGATGATGCAATTCAGCCCAGAGCCCGGTGGTATCCATTCTACTTCCAAACCAAGGACAACATCCTGCCACTGAAAGATGCAACGTATCAAGAGACCTGGAGAAGTAAGAGCAACTTGGGTGCTGCAATCCAGTATCACCCATCACACCTGAGTAGGAACGTGAGCTATGACAACTGATCTACCATCTTCCAAACAACGCTGATCCAGAGCCCTCCAACACCCCAAACCAAGGCAGAAGAAGGAGCCACTAGCAAAGCAGTCTGTCTGGGAACACAGCAAGAGGATGCTTATGGTGGGGTGAAGGACCCTCATATTTAGCTTCCCTTCCCCTCTTGCCCTTCCAATGAAGCCACACTAGATAGCGTAAGTTAATGAGAGAAGAACAACGACTTTTGAAACAGGAAGTCCAGACAGTTGCCAACTCTCATGACTTTATTGTGTGGGTCATGATGTTTATTGTTTTTCTTAAAGCCCCAGTTCCAGGAGCTGAATATCTGGGTTTTCATTTCTCCCTCCCTTGGGCTAAAAAAAAAAAAAAAAAAAAAAGAAAAAAGAAAAGAGTTTATTTTAGCCCTCATGAATGTTGCAAAAGCTATAATATATGTCCTGAGTGTGCCTAAATGTGCCAAAACTGAGGAGTCAATGGAAAAGAATCCAGAGTACATTAATTCTCATGATTTCTAAGCCAGTCTCAGAATTTATGAGCCTGCTGCTTCACGATTCATCATTTCTGCATGATTGGCAGGGATGCAATGGAATATAAGAAGCAGCTGAGAGAAAGAAAAGGGAAAGGCTAGGTGTTTGACCTGGGTCTCCATGGTGGGGTGGGCTAGGCATTTATTTACAATAATTCTTCTGTGCCCCAGTATAGTATCCACAATTGCCTTGCTTGTCACTTTTGCATGTCAAAGGTATAAATGCCAGGCTTGAATTGCAGAGTTTGATAACATTTTCAGGAAATTCTGGAATATTATTCCACTTCTATTTTATTCAGTCTGCGATTTCCATCTCATTTTTTTGCCTCCTGCCCAGCACAGGTTTTGCAACAGGTCTTTGCCCCAGGCATGGCCTTTTTGCACATTAAGAAGCACAAAAGAAGTGGAGGATAAAAGGCGACCTCATTTTTGTTTTCGCAGGTTTCCTAAAAGAAGAGGTTTGCCATCTGGGTGGAAATCTGACAAAACATCACAGGAGGGGTTGAGCCCATCAGCCAAGCCGAACAGCTGCGGGGAAGCTACATGAAAACCGAATCACTCCACTGGAATAATTTATTGTGGCTGGCTTGCGGGGATAATAACAAAAAGAAATTCAGCTCTTTTATCTGCTGTTGCAGCATGAGGTCCCATGCCAGACGTTTGCAAAGCACCGTTTTCAAGTTGTGGTGAGATCTTCACTTGGGACGTTGTGCAGGAGTCAGCTAGGAGGAGAAATGGCGCATGGTAGCTCTGTTGCTCTGTGATGTGTTATCTCAGGGCTTCACAGTCCATCCCTTCACCACATCCTGCTGGTGAAGTCCTGTTAATCACCCTGTGTTAGTCCCAGATTGTTAATGCCCAACTAGAGGCATTTTCGGCTGGTCCTTGACTTGTGGTGGTCATGTTTCTGTTGGGTGAAAGTCACACAGCCAAAAGCACTGGCCTGAGGTACTGCCATTGGGGGCTGGGACAGAGGGCACCTGAGTCCATCTCACCTCCTCTCTACCACCAGGAATGTAGCCCACAGGGCTTAGGAAGACTTTTCATCACTTGGGTCCTCCTGAATCTGAATGCCTATAGGTTACCATTTGGGTCCCAGATCTCCTCCACCTGAAAATACCSTACCAGACTGTGACCTTCTTGCCTTTGGTTCTCAAGGATACAGCACTGCCTACCTTGTCTCTTGGCTAGATGCATGCTCAGATGATTGCACTGACTTTCCTATTAATCAGTGGCAATTTACCTCTGTAGGACTAGATGCTAGCAATTAGCAGTGAAAGTACTTCAATCAAATCAATCAGAGAAATAAACAGCAGGGAAAATATAGAGAAATAAGGTCTGCTGAGAAAYCACTTCCAATTTGACAGAGTAATTCTCACTCATGTTCAAGAAAAGTTGACTTAACTTTCAAAACAAAACAAAATCAGACCAATATTATTCATGYGGTCCAAGAAGTGCTGGTAGAAAGGGACTACTGGAGGTCTCATCCACACAAACGTGAAAGCAGCACTGTCTATTGACTGTTGTATTTGCCACTACAGAAAATGGTTTGGCTATACCCATCTTCATAACTATTCCTCAAGTAGTTGGAGGCTGCTTTTTAGATCCCCCCTTAAATAAGCCCAGCTCCCTCAAGCTCTCCTTGTAGGTCTTGCATTCCAGGTGTCTGACCACATTGGTAGCTTCACAGAGCTTTGTGTTTCTGGTTTTAAATCTCATCTGGAAGGAAGGTAGGCCAAGACAGAGGCAATGTAAGGAAATCAGAAAGAGCCTTCCCTCGCAGGAGTGCTGGCTCAGCTTTGGGGCCTCGAGGAATTTGCACATCTCTGAAAAGATGCTGGTAAGTGCAAGAGCGCATTTACTGGGTAGGCTGGGAAAATCTATCATCTTTTCCCTCTTAGCCCTGCCCCATCTATCACACCTGCAATGCTACAAGATGAGGAGCCAGACTGCTGCCCTTCTTTATCTAACAGCTCCCCGTAGCCCTGGAGCACTTGAGCCTGAATTCAGAGGTCTCTCAGACTGTTCCCTGGCAATGGAGCATAACACACAGCATGTAGTTTGTTCTGCCTTTCCATTACAAACCTCTTTTAAGTTGCATGTGACTTTGCCACACTTCAGCAATGCAGCTTGACATTTCCTATGCCTCGGGCTGATTTCTTGGTGTGAAGCTTTCACAAAACCTGTCCTCAGCTTGTGAACATTAAGTGGCTTTGCCAACGTCTTTTTTTTTTACCTTTTTTTTAATTCACAGGGTCAGATTCTCGGCTGGTGTCTACAGTTCACAACTGCTATGTACCTAGCAGCTGCTGCTGCTATCTAGGCAAATTGCAAACTGTGCAGAAAGCATTATGTTTTCATGGTACTGTTAATTCTCATTTAGGCATGAGCCTTTTTTTTCCTTTGTGAGTCAGGGCTTGCCTGGGCCATGGTTGCAGAGAACTCAGGTCTATGTTGTGTGATGCAAGGCCTGAGAGCTGGGGAGCATCATGTGCCAGTGCCTGACCCAGGCTTGACACAAATAGTGCCAAGATAATGCTGATGCTTGGATGTTTCTGCGTCATGCACCACAACGTGTCTCAGAAGCAGTGGGGTGTCTCACCTGAATAACTTCCGCACAAGTGCACCTTTATTTTTAGTGCTTTGATTTGCAATTTTCATTTAAAGTGTCTTGCTTTTTCTCCCAGAAGTTGATGGGTAACGTCTTTATCAAGAGCTGATTTCTCAGCCCAGGTACCGTGGACTCCCAGAGAGGAAAGTCCACCTAGCTCATTGCAAGGGAAGATCCGGCTCATTAGCCAAACCCAGACTTCCACATGGCTCCCCTGACGCCAGGATTAGGACTTGCACATGGGTGACAGAAGCGTCTAAATGACAGTGTGTTGGTTAACTTTCCAGTTTGCCTTTCCCAAGCAGCCTTTTCTTTTGTTCCCCCCACTAACTCAAACGAGATATTTCTGCTCTGGTTTGAGCAGCCAAAAAACCATTCATCTTCTTTTCAAATAGCCGTGTGTCATCTGTTAAAAATAATCTTGTCAAGGCCTGCGCAGGGCTTGAAAAATGTGCTAATATTAAGCAGATTTTCCTATTACAATCCCTGTATCCCATGCAAGGTCAGTCAGTTCAGTTTGCACGCTCCAGGAAAGACAAATAACGGCATTAATGACTGGATCTGGTAAAGAATTAACTGCAGTCAAGTAAGTTTCTAAGGCAGTCGTGGGGTCAGGGCTGTAATGTGTTAATTACCCACATGGGGTAGTCGTCAGGCTAAGCCCTTCTCACTGAGTGGTTATATCAGCGTGATGTACATCGTAGGTCTGTGAACCTGAAAAGAAATCAGGTTTCTGCTGCCTGTGGTGGCTTCTTGTTGTCTTTCACAACGCAGCCCCTACAGCTGGGCAAGTTGGGCTGGGGAAATTGTTGGGGGCAYGCTGGGGGTAAGTCAGCAAGGAGGCAGAGATTGAGGGGCCTCAACTGAGGTCCCTCATAAAGGAACTGAGCTCTCCTGTGCAAACCCCTCATGTTCATGAAGGTGGTTCGTTACTGTCCTCTAAGCGCTCTAAAATGCTGGTTGCATCTTGGGGTATGGCTGGAAAACATAGGAAATCTGGACCTATCCCCAGTTTGCAACACATAGGTCTCTCTCAGTGCCTCTGATTCTCATATACCTTTTGCATCTCTCTTATCTGCTCATGAGGACTCTGGACCTGCCTCTTGCTTTGTGTCAGTATCGGAGAGTCCCAGGTACAGGCATGTGTCCGTATGGGTCTTGCTCATGGAGGAGCTGCTCTGGAAGGGATCGAGAACCACGGAACCTCTCCTCATCCCATCTGCATCACAAAGCAGAGACTTGCAAGGCTCAGCCCCCCCAGTTCCTCCTCTTTTCCCTTTTATTTGTCCCAGAGGAATCCACCAGTCACCCAACCCACAAAAGCCTCCAGGGAGAAGGTGTAGAAAGCGCAGACCTGAAAATCTCAGGTTCATCCACCTCTCTCTCCCTTCTCCCCCCTTCCCTCTGCCTGAGCCATATCTGAGAGCAATACTAAAGCAGCAGGCAAACRATATTTTCTCTTCATCCCCCTGTGCAGTAAGCCAAGGAGAAGTGAACCAACCTCCACTGTTTCCAGGCTGCCCAGTGCTTTCCAGGATCAGTGACCATACAAACACATCCCCATCTCCCTGGAGAGGGCTCAGGCACCCGGCCCCGCTGCTGGCAGCACCACACAAGCCTGCATTATGGCCTCCTGTTACTGCAGCTCGGTGCTGCCAAGATAAGAGCCATCTGAAGGATTGGCTCTGCCTCAAGGACCAGACTCGCCTGGAAAGTCGTGCCAAGATTTCAGAGGGTTTTCTGGTGGCAGGGGGTGGTGCATTCAGTGGTTTTATTTAGAAAACGAGGGCTGTGCTGTGGTCGGAGCATGTTCTGTTTTCCACGGTGGCTTAGATGTTGCCATGCTGCCTCATGGTGCAATTTTACAGGTGCTTCAGTATGAAAACCTTTCCCAATTACAAATGGTATAGGTATAGCAGGCAGATGCTTGTCCTTCAGGAGAGCTGGGCACCTCCATCAACTTCACATGAAGGCAAGTCAGKTCATTCAGATAAAAGCTTGAAAAGGCATCAAGAGCTCCCTTAGCTTTCACTTTGGTGTTCTCCTGTCCTTCAAATGAGGCTGAGATTGTTGGGTGAGGGTTTGGCTGTGCTGTTTGTGGCTGTTGCACGCAGAGGAGATCTTTTAGGGGGGTGACTAACCACTGTGGACACCTCCAGGTCTTAGAGATAAGTGGAGAGGGCCACGGGAGACCACCAGCCAAAAGTAATTAACTTCCCAAAACTCAAGTGTATGGRTGGGAAAATGAAGGGATCCTGCTTTAGTTACCTCAGACAACTTTCATGCCCACTCCATTTCTATGTAACATCTTTTTTARCCCCTTAATCAAACATCCTTGTTTTAACGGGATTTTCAAAAGCAGGCTCCATCCTCTGCCTGCCATACAAAACACTGAGCAGACCCATCAAACAGCTAATTGCTAAAGGGGAGGGGTGGAGCATAATTCTTTCAATGCCCAGAAAAATGCTTGGTTTTAAATATGAAGAACAGATGAGGAGTAGGAACGTCTGTGTAGCCATTGCCACAAATCATGCTGATTTGCACCCTTAATCCATGCAGCTTGCCTGTCTGTCTTCCTCTCAGCATCTGGTCTCAAAAGCAGGTGCAGCGGGTGCTGCGGTGGGTGTGCATTTGGGTAACGACCCTCTTCTGCCTGCAGCAAAAACCTTGAGTTGTCTCATTGCAGAATTTTGGTCAGTCGGCACTGCCATTCCCATGCTTGAATTTTTCAGTTGCTCATTTTCTAGGAATTGCAAATCCGCTGAGCTATCTGCTGCAGGTACTTGCTGCCACGGCCATTTCAGAGCCAGCCTCAAACCCTCCCATAATTTTCTAAACCAAAGTCCTCTGTCCTCCAATACATCCTTTCCATGTAGAAGTTTCTGGGCTGCAGCCAGACCCTTGGGTGACATTCTCCCCCTTTGGGAGAGGATTTGGGAGGAAGACCTGTCTGTGGCTCTGTGTAGTTCTTGTGGACCAGCGTCTCTTGGAGGAGGTGCCCGTGTCCATCCTGCTCCCTCAGAGCAACTAGCAGTGCAATGGCCTTTGGTGCATGCCCGTTGGTAGCCCACTTGCAGGTCCTTGCTCTGGAGTTCATGATGCTCCAAGAACGACAAAGAACAATTATTTGGAGAAAGCGAGGTATGGAAAAGTGCAGTCAAATTTTCTTCCTCATCCTCAAATTCCCTCTAAAAAAAACCCCCAAAACAACAGGGAGTTTTGTGATTTCTACCAAAAGATCACAACCATAGATAACACAAGAAAGAGATTTAGTCCTTTTCTAATTCATATTTGCATATTGGCTTGATCTTATCCCCTAGCTACATCTACATATTCCAAAATCAGATGCCTACAAGGGATCACAGCAGTCATGCGATCTGTGTCCTGTTAGTACAGACAGAAGCATTTAACCAGCAATTCATGCACCAAGCCTACAACTAGTTTGCTGGCTGACATCTATTTTTAGAAAGGCATTCGATCTTGATTTAGGGACTTCACATGGTGAAGGACTCAGCACATCTTTAGATAAACCACCCAAATATTCTTTATCCTTCTTGTGAAAAGACAAATGTGCTTTATCACCCTTCTGAATTTATCTGGTCTCTGCTTCCAGTTGTTGCATCTGGTGACACTTCTGATGGCTTTGCAACCTCCACTGAAACCTACAGAGGACACAAAGGTGCTGCTCACTGGTTCTGGTCATTCACTTTCATACAGAAAAAGCACACAGAGAAATAAGGGATTTGGGGTCCTTATTTACACTGAAACCTTATCGAGCCTGAGTGGAAATAAGAACAGGACYCAAAATGTGCAACCCAGCCCATGGCTGGATGAGAGAGCTGTGAAGTGCTTCAGTGGGGCCAGGTTGGGTGAGACCCCTTTTGGAAACAGTTTATCTTCAGAAGGGTAAGAGGGAGAGCTGCAGTCAGGGCAGGCTGCAGACCTGCAGTGGGAGATACCAAAGCACCGATCCTTTTATTTTAAATAAACAGCCTGGMGCCTCAGCTGGGCATGAGCCCTGCAGCACCCTTGTTTTACAGACATTGCATTACTTGACATCCTGTGGGCTCCTGAAATCCAGCCAGATGGTTGGTGCCTGGCTGGACCTCTCAGGTTGTCTCTTCTCCACCGCACATGGCAGGACTGAGGTGGATGGTCCATGTCAAGGGGAGGCACTGGGAGATTTCCACCCCTTTGTCTTCCACGCGCTGCGAGATGGGGCTGCTAAGTCCTGCACACCCTGAAGCAAGGTCCCAGGCATGGCTGATGGGCACAGAAAGGGACTTGCCCAGCCCTCCAGCACCAGGAGGTTGGACATAGGGAGGAGAGAGATGTCGTGCATTGTCCTACCTGCACCTGGGTTTCAGTTCTGGCCACTGGACTACAAAGCAAGTGCCAAATCTGTGGCTCTGGAGGTGATGCCCTCAGAGTTTGTGACATCCTGAACTAAATCTCAGTTTGTGTGCATGGATCACATTCCTGTGGTTGTGTCCTGGACATTATTTTTACTGATAAGCACTAGGGACTCATGCAACCTTTTAAAAACAACCTGATAAATGGGGGAGGGGGGGGGGGGGGGGGGGAGAAGGGGGGGCAGAAACAAACCCAAAAACCAAAACTACAACTTAAACGTAAAATACTGCAATAAAATCATCAGGGAGAGCTGGGCCGAGAGAGCAGGCTGCAAGTTTTAAATCTCTGGAGTCTGCAGCCAAGGCACTGGATCTACCAGCAACTTAAAGAGAAATGGGAAAAACTATGCTCTGAGTTTAACTGGTTTTACTTATTTTCAGAGGAGGTGGGCAAATGTGCACATGTGCATCTCTAAGTGTAGGCAGGGAGAAAAACTAAACAACAGCAAAAGCACACATGTAGCAGGTTAATCCACCTGCTGTGGGTTTACCACTGCAAAAGATGATAACAACTTCTCTGGAGAGGCCACTGCAAGATTGCTGTGCACGAATGCTCTCCCTTATCCCCCCCAGTCTCTGCTTCTCCTCCCTGGGGGCTCGCGCTCCAGAGGGTCTCTGGGCTCTGCCTGGAAACCTAAACCTGCTAAATCCCTCCCTGGAGGAGCCCAGCTGCTTGCAGGCGCTTTCCGCCCGAGGTGGACATTTAACACTAACCAGAGCAGCGTTCTTGATACCGAACGGGCCGCTGCTTTSCCAGCCTCTCACCCCTAATCTTCACCGGGCGCATTTGTCCTCACTGCRGGAACATTTATTGCCTTCAAAATTCCTCTATCAGTGTGGTGGRGGCTGAAAGCATCTCTACTCCACGTGCACAACCTCGTGGAAACCAGCTGATGTTGCATTTGCTAGTTGAGTTTAGATCCCATTGAAGGTGATTTGGGCTAAAGGGAATTTGTGATTTAGAGCTAGGCATTTCACGTTGCAGTTGGGAAGTCTGTTCATCTTCCTACACGAGGACCATAGAATCATAGAATCATAGAATAGTTTGGGTTGGAAGGGACCTTTCAAGGTCATCTAGTCCAACCCCCCTGCCATGGGCAGGGACATCTTCAACCAGATCAGGTTGCTCAGAGCTCCGTCCAACCTGACCTTGAATGTTTCCAGGGATGGGGCATCTACCACCTCCCTGGGCAACCTGTGCCAATGTCTCACCACCCTCAGTGTAAAACATTTCTTCCTTATATCTAGTCTGAATCTCCCCTCTTTTAGTTTCAAACCATTCCCCCTTGTCCCGTCGCTACAAGCGCTACTAAAAACTCTGTCCCCAAAGGATGTGCAGCTTAGGTGCTCAGCCTTGGGGCGACTTCAACTTCATCTCTTCCTGCGTCCGTGCCTCCTTGCTTAATGGAGATAACTTCCTTCCTGTGGTACTTTGAGGTCTCTCCATGGAAGTTACCCTGCTATTCCTTCCTCTTTGCATGGGAGCAGGAAACTGCAAAGACATGGGATGAAGCACACCCCAGAAAAGAAAAGCTCCTGCGCAACACCAGCACAAACGGGGCAAACATCCAACGGCGGAAATACAAACGTCTCCTATAAAAATATGAACCAAGAGAGCAAGTGAGAGAAATCATTCCTGAAGTTTCCTCTCTGCTGAGAGAGACGGGCAATAAATGGTTTCGGACACATTCTGCAAAACGAGCCATTACGTCTTTTCTGTCAGGTCTCACCTGTTGTTATTTATAATGTTTCCTCTTCCCAAGACTGGGCAGGGGTTTGCATCGAGGTAATATAGTTGCTTTTGTTCAAGAACCAGACGAGTTACCCCATCTTGTAACCAGGACTTTGTCGTAAATGAGCAAACATCTGTTAAATTGAGTTGTACTGTGTGAGAAGGTGGTTTGTTGTTTTTTTTTTTTTTCCTGTCTTTTAAAGGAAAAAAACACAAAAGAAAGTTGAGTGGATTTCTTGAGCAGTGTGACCGGCAGGATATACTCAGGTGAAGGCAGGGAACTGTCTGGGTAATTTACAATTTGTAATGCATTTCAGTTAAGTGTCTGAAACAGAAGGGGGGGAAAAAATATGAACTGATTTGTTCTTCTACTGGGTCGTGCTTTGCTCCAGGAGAAACATCCTCATTTCAGCTCAGCTCTTTACAACACAGACAACAAGACTTATTAGAAAGAGATGTTTTTCAGGACAGCTCAATGAGTGCTAATTGCTCAGAGATTTAATATTCTTCTGATGATTCTGGGTTTTTCAGCCGCAAAATCCCCAAAAGTCTTGGTCAGGTTCTTAGTTGGTGAAACTCAATATAGCCCTCAGGACTGCAGCACAACTTTCCACAGTTTGCACCAGATGAAAAACACTCACCCTTGAATGCTTAAAAAGAGCAATTTTGAATCAGAAAAATATATATATGTGCATATATATATCATTAACTCTTTGCAGTCCATTCCCATGGAAGTCAATAGCAAAATTACTGATTTCATGGGCAGTCTGGCAGTGTGAACTTGCTACCTCTGTTTTAGTGCTATTCCCAGAAAGCTGTTTCACATTTTCCATAGGTGAACCTCTGCCAGGTCTTCCCTGGGTTCCTGGTGTAGCATCGAGCTGTGGCACTGCAATTCAGCGACCAACTTGTGCTACAGAAAACTTTGCAAAAACTTGGCCCTACAAAAAAAAAAAAAAACCCTCTCCCATCTCATCTTGCCAAAATCTAAAGTCTCCTAACCCTACTTTAGGTGCAAGAAATCTGATAGATACTATTTGAATCTCACCTACAGGAAAGGGGGAGGCAGGGAGGGATGCTAGTTTTGACCTTGTTTCTTGTCCAAGTCTTTGCTTTCATTCTGCAGTCCCGATGGACAGAAGGACCCACCCAGCCCCCAGGCTCTGGCAGAAGATGATTAGAGAGAGGCCGTACGCGTAATGAAAACTGATGTAAACCATTTGCTGAAGGTTACGCCACGACAGAGGCTGTGCCTTCTCCCCGAAGGAGTATGATGAGATATCCGACATGCAGCCTTGTTCGTTGTGTTCAGTCAGGAACAGATCTGAGGGCAGCTAATAAACTTATCTGCATCAGATTAAATTGCCAATCCTGCCCTCCCTCTCCCTGCCCTCTCTCCCTCCCCAGATCAGTTACACACATCAAGCCAAATAAAGATAAATGCATGACAGAGTTCATTCGAGTGATTGAAAATCAAGATGGAGCAGCATATTTTTCATCAATACTATCCCAGGAAATAAAGATAAATTCCCCCACTTCATATTTTAACATAGCTTATCATAATCACCGGTAATAGCAACCAAATGTTTTTCATTTGTTATGTTTTAAAGGGGGCTGGGGGAACAGTTTCCTGGTTGTAGGCTCATCGAGTCTAATTTTAAGCTAGTGTCAGGGGTCACTTCCACTTCATGTTGCATTTCTGATGAGCGGTTTTTGCTGGAATACCTGGCTTGACTAAATGACTGCAAGAAAGAGCAGGGCTATGGAAGTCAAAACGGTGATGGTGGGGAAGGAGACTTGGCCACTGGGCTGAGATTCATCACCAACGAAATGCAAACTTTGGTCCGGAGAGGCTCTTTACAGTTTCTCATGTTCTGCCTCTGTCTCTGTACCTGAAGTGTCTTTCCAACTACTCTGAACTCCATGGAGCTTTGGTTTCTTTTTTTTTTTTTTTTTGAAATGCCAATGTGCAATGGGAAAGTGTCCTCCAGGGCTTTCCATATGTAAGCCAGAGGTTTACTAATTGATCCCCAAGGATCTATTAGTGCTGCTCTTCTGCTCTCCCTTCCCATTTTTCCCTGGGTCCCTGAGGCTTCTAATGGGATGCTGCTCAGTGCAATAAAAAGTGGAAAGAGAAAACCTTCATTACCCCAAGTAATCTGAACCTGCATAATAYTGGTTTATGGTACAGCAAAGACCACACGTGGCAATATTGAAACTCTGACTCCTTATTAAGGGAACAGCAATATTGTCACACTGATGGAAATCTTACCTTCTCATTCAAAAGTAAGGACTCCTTCCCAGGAGGCACATGGRATAATGCATTGGTTGCAAACTCATTGAGGAGGTGGGGAGAAGAAGACAACAGAGGTGTTGGTGAGGGCATGAAGAAACGTACCTCCAGGTCTGGCCAGTAGATGACTGGGATGCATCAAAAGTGGAGCTAGAACAGGAATCGGCGGCATCCCTGTAAAGCAGGGACTTGGCACACAGACTTAAGAGGACACCATATAAATTCAGGAGAGTAAAGATAATATAGGAGGTCTATTGGGGTTGGGTTTTTTTGCAGGAATCTCCATTTCTTCAGGGATAGTCTTCTCCATTGGACTTTATGGGACTTTTCCTATTGACTCTAAGGGAAACACTTTCAGACTTGTCATCCTACAAGCTGGTAGATGGTTTGCTCATTAGTTCTTTTGTTTCCTCCTCCTTCTGTAAATGTAGCCCTGATTTTTTAACAAAAAAAGCATCAGGGAAGAGCTGGGGAGCAGGGTGACCTGTCAGACTCCAACTTATAAATTTCAGTAGTTTCTAATATAATCATAATAGCAATAAAAAGGGGCTTTGGAGCAGAATGCCTCTCGATTGCAACAACATCTGGCGTGTCTGTGTCCTGGTGGTGAATTGGCAGCAATATCCCATATGGGACAAGAAATGTCATGGCTGGCCACAGGAGGGGAGCTCTTTCCTAAGGCCTGAGCACAGAAAGTTGAAAGGTAACATCATCCAGTGATAAGCTACCATTGCCTCTCCCTCTGGCAAAACACACACAATACAAAAGGAGGGAGAGAGGAGAATAATTAAATCTCAGGAATGCAGCTGGAGGGTGATGGGGGAACCCAAGTGGCTTAAGAAAAATTTAAGCTTGAAACCTTGGTTTTTCAAGACTTGTGTTTCGAAGGCATTTGGGAAGCTGCATAACATGAGGGGAAGTAACACATTTCTTGGGATCCTGCTGAGCAGACCAAGTTAGAGAGGTTAGCGGGGCTCCTGGTCCCCCACCTGCCTGGTCTCCTGCCTGGTCCATGCACCATGTAGGAAAGAACGTGGGAGAGAGATGGGGATGCGCAGGGGTCACATTTCAGTATTACAGAGCAAGTCTTGAGCCCATCCCGGCACCCCTGCTCTCTGGAGTGCCCCTGGGTTCTCTGGTTTTGGTGTAGCCTCATCGAGGACACCAGGATAAATCCAGGATTAATCTCTTATAGTTAGTGGAGCGGTATCAGATGAAAGCTATTGCAAAACTACAGCTGCAAGAGTCAAATGGCTCTGGTGAAATACCCTTCATGGAGCAGAGATGTCGCCTGGGCAAAAGCATCCCTACACACTCAGGGCAGGATAAAAGGGGTTTGACATTGCACTGGCATGGATTAGAAATATGTACAGTGAGGAGGAAAGGTGGAAAGGAAAGGCTGAGGGTGGGAACATCTTCACCTGCCACAGTTATTTTAGATTATTTGTTCATGTCCCCTGTATCTTCTGGAGCTGCAGTTTTGCCAGGACATTCGGGGCACTGAAAGTCAGCAAAGAAAAGGGGCACAGACTCTGTACAACCTCAGAGAACAAGACCTCAGCTTTGCATCTGCTCCAAAAGATAACACTGCTAATACGGTAACAGTATAGCTCCCTGGGAGCTGAGGTCATCACTTCAGTCGTATTTATTCAAGGGGAAAACACTCCCTATTGTAACCCTATTGCAACTTTTTGACATCCAAACAAACCTGATGGAGCTTCAGTCCACCCTCCTGACTTCAGAGCAGGCAGCATGAGCAAAATGCAAAGCAGCAAAAAACCCCACAGCTATGGACGGAAAATGAGCTATCCCCCCTGCCTGCCTTTCACTCGCTAGATAAAATTTACTGCAAACCTTTCTGTGCCATGTGGACTTTGCAACAGGATTGAAAATGTATGTTAAATAATAACAAATCCACAAATCATAAAGAGGGGCCACATAATTGAAGATGTCCCTGCCCACTGAAGATGYCCCTGCCCACGGTAGGGGGGTTGGACTAGATGACCTTTAAAGGTCCCTTCCAACCCAAACTATTCTATGATTCTATGACAATCTCTCCGTATCTTGTTAAGCAGTGGATTTATGGATTGTGCTCCTCGCCCTGATACCCAGACCCTGCTGTTGCAGACAGTAGCGTTGCCGAGGGCTCAGAGAACCGAAGTGTGAGCAGACTCTCGACAGGGGATGGGACATTTCAGATATTTATTGGCCAGACTTGCATGGCCAAATCCACAGAGGCGTTTCTGTGCCTAACTTCTTGTTTAGGCACCTGATTTCTCATTCATTTCAATAGTAAATTAAGTGCTGAAACAGGACCTGTGCACTGATGTCTGTAAATCTGGGACCCACTGACTCCGGCAGAGCAGCGAGGGGTTTTACGGCAGAGCTAAAGTGCTGGGCAGAGACCAGCCACCACGCTGTACCTCTGGGTGTCTTTATGGCCATTGTCTTATTTTTAATTTCCCTCTCTGCTCCAGCGCTGAAGCGATAAGCACAGAACAGATCTCCGGGCAGGTATGGGTAGATCAGTTTGGTGCCGATGGAGAACGCTACAGTAGACTCAGGTCTCCTCCTGTCCTCCTCTTTCTCCAGCAACGTGATGTAGTCCACGTGCTCTTGCATCCACTTGAAGCCGGAGCTTGACTCTTAATACAGCATTGCCAGGGTGACCTTGCAATTCACAACGTGGTGCTCCTGCTGTTGGCTATCTATGTGCATCCCCATCCAGATTCCAAGTGACCATAGTCCTGCAGAAATCCAGGTCTTGCTGTGGGTCTGAGCCCACTGCTACTCTACCTGAGCTGTACATCAGAGTGACCCGGTGGAAGACAACGAGCCTTTTTCCAACCTTACTCATCCCAGGGTCTCACCTTGACCTTAGGCCAAGTTCTCAGCTGGGGGAAACAGGCACAACTTTGACCTCAAAAGGGCTGTGACTCTCCGAGCAGCTGAGGGTTTGTGATCATTGCTGACTTAAACCATATTCAGGTCGGGCAAAGATGCAGTGGTGTAAAACTGGTGCAAAGAAAGAACTAAATGAAGCTATCTGACAAAAAAAAAAAAGCTGTGTGAAAAGTAGTTCTGCTGTATGGTGTCCTCATCTGCAATAAAATATCCTGTAACACAAAACTCAGTGTGTGTAAAAATGTCTTAAAGTCACTGATACTATAGAACTAAGCCTCTTTTTAGCCGGTTTTACCCAATATTGCTGCTATACAGCACCCAGACTCTCACATGGTGCAACCAAATACCACATTTTTCAGCTTCCTTTCTGCCGTATGGCTCAGGATATGTCCCTCTTCTGTAGACAAGGAGGTAAGGGGACCTTGAAGAGCATGGCTAGCCACAGAAAGAATGTGTCTGGGAGAGCAACCTGCTATTGTTATTATTCAAACAGCTCAATAACACCAAAAGAAAACATGGCGTGAAGGAAAAGAACATGCTATGGTTTCTATAACCAGCCAGACCAAGTAGGGGAAGTATCTTATTCCCTCTCCAGCCTTGACGGAGCACGTGCACTGAATTTACAGCGACCATCCTGACCGAACTTTGGGTTGATGACGGGGGAGAGCCGTGTGTGCACTGTATGTTGGACTAGAGGGATTTTGCTTYGCACAGACCTACGTGGAGAGAGGCATGGGTTCGCCAAGCTGGAAAGGAGAAGTGAATCTGCAGATTTATGGGTGGGGAGATTTTGCTTGGAAGAGAAGCATTGGAAAGAATACGAGGGAAGTGAGGAGCTGGGTACCACCAGGGAGGGATGCCAAAATCCATTGTTTTGAGGGTCAATGTGGAAGACTCTTCCTATCCGCTTCTGAGGTTTAAATGGCTGGCTGTTGAATTGCGATCTTAAGCAGAGGACAGCACAGACTCTGCCCTGTTTTCTGGGCTTCTGGGAGACCATGCAGGGATGTGCAGAAGATGGCTGTGTCCATCTCCAGGGGGAAGCAGGAGGGAAGCTCCCATTGCTTCCTAGGCACTGCAATCCTAATGTTGCATGTGATATACAAAGACACCATAAAAAGCAGAATTTTAATAGGGTCAGCTGAAGAAACCTCAACAACGTACCAACCTGCTGGGGTCTGGCTGGGGCTTGCCATCACCACCAGCCCTTGCAGGGGTCACACATAGGACATCTCCATCCCTCTCTCAGCTCTGATGCTGAGTGATTAGTCTTCAAGGCAGAGAGATAATTCAGTCCTCATGCCAGAGGAGGCCCTGTCTCAGTGAGCAGAAARACACACCAGTGATGACGATTACCTTTGAATCCTAGGCTATAATTTTTGGATACTGAGCTCAGAGCAGCTGACCTGTCATTCTGCAGCAAGACCTTGAGCCAGGGCCATGGAGGTCAGCGAAAATAAGAGAGCAAGAGAGCAGCAAATGATTCATTCTTTCAGTCACTCAATCCTCGGGAGCAATAGCTATCTCAATCTTCAGCATGGAGACTGATGATGAATGGTTTTATTACCAATGATAATTTAAACCATGTGCAATGTTTACCATATTACCTGTTTGCCTCTCTGCCCTCAGCTATGGGAGTTCTGCTTTAAGGATACTTTCACCATTCACCTCCTGTGTTGGGATGGGTGAAGCAGTACAGCATGATGGAGGACTTTCCTCGTCCCCTTTCCAAAAAGCTCTCACTGAGTTGGGGTCCATTTCTCTCCCCTTTAATTGCTTTTTGTTTCCCTCTTCTCTCTCTTGCTTCTTAAGAAACTGCCAGACATCTTAAACACATTTAAAAATACATGTCCTCCACTGTAATCCATTATCTAAGGTTCCCATGTGGGCTCCATCATCAGAGACCGCCAGATTGATAGCGTAGTTTACATGGGGCCCCCCGCATGGGATGGGTTGGAAACAGGATTAGTGCACACAGCACATCCTCTGTGTTTCTACCTTTATTGGAGAGGGAGAATGAGCTGTGTCAGGTGAAGGGCATGAGCAAGATACAAAGCAATGATCTAGTTACGCGGGATAACAGATGGCACGATGGAGACCGGGGAGGTGGAAAGTAAGGGGGAGCGTAGAGGTTCCTCTGAAAGAGCTGAAATGGCACTATCCTTGCTGATGGTTTTCAGCTGTTTGGGTGCATCTGGAGATTTCTGCTTTATTAAAAAGGGTTCACGTTCGAGATAGGCGCAGGCTGAAATCTGAACTCTCACACACCTTGGAGGGGTTTGGATTTAGACCTGGATGCAAACCACGTCTCGCATATCCAGGGGCTGAGAACAGAGAAAGGTGTCATGTCAAGAGGTAAACGACGAGGATTCAGAAAGGCAAGTTGCACTACTCTTGTTACCATCGGTCAGCTAAATCAAGGGGGGTTGTTCCCTTGCTGKGCTGATCAGCAGCATGTGTTTCTGGAGGAAATACACACGTCCAAGTGTAAAGTATGTGTTCTGTGCATGGTCTCGCTTTAAGCTTTTCAATGCATGGTGTGCTGTGCCTCTAAAGCAACCCAGCGAAACAACTATGGCCATGTTCAGCAATGACTCCCACAGAAATTGTCACCTCTTTCCCAGAGACATGTAATTCTGATAGCATCAAGTCATATTTTTCCAAAGCTGATTGTCCTCATGGTTGCTAGAAAAAGCTTCAGAAGACCAACCATAATGGTTCAAAAGCAAGAAGCTAAATGAAAATTTTATCAAATGTATTATACTGCAGAATCTCATGGTTTCAGTGTCAAAGTCATGTTTTTAAGTGGGTAGGACAGACAGTTTTTCATGCACKTACAGAATCTGGAAATGGACAAATGTGCATTTAAAGAAAGCAAATTTCTTTCACAATTTTAGGCTATATCCAGGTAATATGTCGACCCTGACCCTAGAAAGACCTCTGGAAGCTTCTTGTAGAGTTCTTACCATTCCTCTCTAGAGGAGTCCCAGAAGTATTTGACAATCATCTACCATGATTCTTTTCCAGACCATTTATCACTCAATATCAGCCCCAAGGAACCTCACCAGCAGGTTGAAAATTGATCATCCCTTCCTAAATCTAGTTTTTTGTCTCTTACGTGGCCCCATTCCTTAACAGAGCTATCACTCTCCTATTATGACCATATTTTTTCCATGACAGTCTCCAGTGATGAACTTCATCAAAGCTTAGTTAAATTCTACCCTCTCATTTTCAATCACCCCCCTCCCCTTTTTCAATAACATGTACCAAAAGCTCTACTAGACCTGGGATGACTCCTGAGGGGAAGTTATGCCAGTTTGCTCCCTTGGGTCTTCTACCAACTATTTCAAATATTGTATCAGGGAAGTGTCTGGCCTTCAATTTGCAAAATATCTTAAGTAACCAGACACAGCATTAGCAAACCATCAAACTGCTGTTTTGGAGGCTGGTTCTCATAGGAGAGCTGCATAGTTTTGGTAGATACTTCCTCAAAGAGCCTTGGATGAATATTGTCTGGTGCTAGACTTGTTCCCTCATAACTTTTTAGATCCCAAGAAAATGAGCAGATTCATCCTGTCGATCTACGTTGTGGTTTCCTGCAGGTCTAATTGAAACAGCGGTGAAGTGGCAGACCTGTATCAGGGGCAGTGTTTAGCGCTCAGTTTCTAGCAGGAATGGGGAGATTGTGTTTTACCCATGTGTGCTGGTTTTGGCTGGGGTAGAGTTAATTTTCTCCATAGTAGCTAGTATGGGGCTATGTTTTGGATTTSTGCTGAAAACAGTGTTGATAACACAGGGATGTTTTTGTTATTGCTGAGCAGGGCTTACACAGAGTCAAGGCCTTTTCTGCTTCTCACCCCACCCCACCAGCGAGGAGGCTGGGGGGGCACAAGAAGCTGGGAGGGGACACAGCCGGGACAGCTGACCCCAACTGACCAAAGGGATATTCCATGCCATACGATGTCATGCTCAGCATATAAAGCTGGGGAAAGAAGAAGGAAGGGGGGACATTCGGAGTGATGGAGTTTGTCTTCCCAAGTCACCGTTAAGCGTGATGGAGCCCTGCTTTCCTGGAGATGGCTGAACACCCGCCTGCCGATGGGAAGGAGTGAATGAATTCCTTGTTTTGCTTTGCTTGCGTGTGTGGCTTTTGCTTTACCTACTAAACTGTCTTTATCTCAAYCCATGAGTTTCCTCACTTTTACTCTTCCGATTCTCTCCCCCATCCCACTGTGGGGGGAGTGAGCGAGTGGCTGTGTGGGGCTCAATTGCCAGCTGGGATTAAACCACGACACCATGTCATCACAGAAAAGCTTCTGATTCCAGACTGCGTTAGTCAAACTCATGCTGAAGTAGCTCAGCACATCCTCTGTGCAAAACCTACAACCCCAGCTGAGGCATGGTGAAGATATCTTGCAGGCCACCTCCAGCCTAACAGCAAGCAGATGCAAGTCCACTGAGACCCACAGCATCACAGCCACTTGCCTTGGGTCTGGTTTTCCAGCAAAGCAGGGGCATGCTTGCTTTTAACATGTCTTCATTTAACTCTCTTGGGTTTTGTCCATGCAGTAAAAAGTGGGAAGAAAAAGCCCACCTAAGGCACTGAAGTGGGATGCAGGAGGACTTTGGTACATCTCTTTCCCCAAGTACAGGCTGCCTGTGTGACTTTGGGAAATCATTAAGTTTATGCAGTTTCCCCATCAATGTTATGGCAGTGCTGTTTCCTCCTTGCACACTGTCGTTAACAGCAGTTAATGACTGTACATAAATAGCACAGGGAGGAGAGCCTGAAGCAGGGTGAAGATGGAAGACAAAGAGCTATACAAAGTTTTGTCTCTTCCTCCTAAGTTACCATCTCACAAGAGGTAAAGCTGTCATGAGAGATGACCACATCAGTAGTTTCTGTGGTTCATTCTCCCAGCATTTTCACTTAAACCCAAGGGAGAGGTTTCTCATTCCCAGTATTCTCCAATACATGTTTTATAGCCCCCATGGGAGACTGGTGGCTTTAGTGCTGAGAYGTGTGACAGCCATGTGGCAAGCATCATTTGTTTATCTCGCTGGACGTGTGCTGGGTGTGGATGGGGTCAGGTTGCTGCAGTGAGTTCTCAGCTCTGGAGCTTTTGATGTCCTTCCAGGTCTCCCCAAGGTCCTGAGTTCAGGGAGGTCTCTGTCTTGAGAGCTCATCTGTTGGGGCAGGAAGGAGGATTAGTTAGGCTGCCTCGTTTGCAAGCAAGCTGAGGCTGTTTGCAGTGAATTTGCTCCATAATCCTCTCTCAAGGTCCTGCATGCAACCAAACACATTTGGCTACCCCTAGTGGTTCATTAATAGAGTTAGTAATGAAACACTTGGAAAGAAAGCAATAAAGTATGATCCCATAAAGAGAAGTATTGCAAAGAAGGAGAAAGGGATTCAACCCCAACTGCAAGCTGTCGATCAGACCTTTGAAGGTGACGAGGCATGCAAACACAGCCCTAGGTGCTGGGTTATGGTTCCTCTTATTTCCTTTATATTTAAGCAGTGATTGGAAGTGGAGAGCATGGGCCCCTCGTGCGCTGCGCATACACGTAGTGAGAGATAATCTCTAAATGGAAAAGACATACTGCCAGGGAGGGGAGAAAAAAGGAGGAAGAGATTTGCTTGCTCTCATCTTTTGTTTCTGCATTAGATCAAGCAATAAACTGAGGTCTCTGGAGTCCAGTTCTGCGACCCACTCAATCTCATGGCCTCTCCTTTTTGGTAGAGGGCTAGACAGAGGGGTGCAATTGCTTTCCCTCATCACCTCCAAAGAGCTACAAGCTGATCTAGACTGGCTTTCCAACCAGAGCCCAGGTCTGTTCCCTGGGAAATCTCTTGTGGGGTATTTCCAACCTCTCCAACACACTCCCAGCCCTCAGGAGCCACTGCAATCCCTGCCGTGTGTCGGGGAGAAGTGATGTCAGACTGTAGGAAGGCCAGACAAGGAAAATTCACTTCTGGAGGGYTATGGCATGTGTTTTTCCCCATGGGGCCATTGCAGCACACTGATGCTCAGGCAACATCTGGGTATGCAGGCAGCTCTGCTTGGAGGAAGTGTTTCATGAGATGGGTCTGTGTTTGAGGCACAAGGAATAAAACAGGACTGTATCGGTGTTTGAGGTTGCTGTTTTTCTACTTAGATTATGACCATGGTCCTAGGAGCAAATCTAGGAAATCCAAAGTGGAGACTACTGGAAAAAGAAACAAAAGTCAGAGAGAAATCACATCCCTGGCACTAAATTAGAGCCCTGACCCCCACTAAACGCTGTGTAACAGCTTGATGCCTTTTGCCCTGGCATTGCAATGGTTAAAAAATAAAGCTAAATACAAGCTGCTGCACTACTAGCTGTAGTAGGCAATGGCTGTCACCTCTCATCTGGATGCATCCACAACTCACCAGAGGACCCAAATAAATGTTAATTGTACTCCAAAATCACTGTCAGCCCACAGAAAATGTCATGTATGAAAGATTTGTGACAGAGGTCAAAAATCTGGAGAAATAATAGATCAGACCACTGCCAAATTACACAAAATTTGTAATAGGAATGAAAGATGTGGGAGTCTGAATGAAAAGGCTCAGTAGACTTACCAACTGTCAGGTTTTTCTCTGTCCTGTGCAGATTTTATTATTGCTCCCCAGCACGTAAAATTAGGAAAGAAAGGGGTTTCTGAAATACGAATAGCAGGTGAAGGAGCTGAGGACAGTGCTCCAGAGACACCAAAAGAAGATACCCTGAGCGCTGCATCAAGGGCCAGGCTATCCGACAGGCACTGCAGCATATAGACGGGATTTGTCCTGGGTGATGCTAAGCACYGAAGCAAAGCACATAGGAGTGCATTCCCTGGAGACTCCCCTTTACTGTCAGTGGAAAGGGGAAGGACTTCCAGAAGAACTGGGCTGAAATGCCCTCTGAAGTTGTCTCCATTGGTTGCAACTAGTCAAGGGTGCTCCTGACTTCAGTTGGCTCTCTGAGGTTGGGTAAAATGAGGTCTAAAATTTAGAGATCTAAGTATCTGCACATTAAGAGGCTAGAGGAGGAGTGGAGGTAGAGCAAAGGAGGTGGAGGTGGGCACTGAGTGGCTGGAGGAGGTGGAGGTCCTAAGTGGAACGATAGGGTAGAAGTCAAAAGCAGGAAGATAATGAGGCTGGGGAGCGAAGGAGGCAGGAGACAAAGCTCCTTTGATGAATTCTTGAATAAAGAGGAGAACAATTCTTCACAGCCATCCCCATTTGTCCAAACCAATTGTCAACCCTCATGCTCCCACAAGAACTCTACCAAGAGCTATGAGCGTAGGAAAAGCAGGTGAACTCACACCTACATGAAAGTGCCACAGATGTAAAGTTCACCAGATACCAACAGGATGCACAAAAAGCCATGGAAAAGAAGACAGAGAGAGGCTACTAGCTGGAAATAGAGCGATGAGCTAGTYGCATGGGATAGATGGATCAGACAGAAATGCAGCTGAATCACAACACCCAGATTTGTGGGAACAGATGCACTCTCAAGAACACACAAGAAAGCTAGAGGTGCCTCATACTGGCCAAATGCGATCAAGGATATCTGAGGTCTGTTGAGCAGATGTTATACAGGCAAGGAAATGCTGGCCAAGCAACAAACAGAGACAATGAAAATATACAGCATCCCCAGTAGATTTTGGAACAAACTAGGAAAGGACCTTTTCATCACAAACCACACAAACTACCTCATTGTTGCAGACAAGTGTTCAGACTGAGGGGAGGTAGATGAACTGTCAGATGAAATGCAATAAAGCAAAGAAGCATTTCAGCAGGCACCTTGTTTGACTTGCAGTAACTTTGCATGATTTACCCAGGAAGAGAGTCCTGTCCCAGTATGTCGCCCTCTGACTGTGACCAAACAGCAAAGCTGAACCAGCAGTTTTATTTGCTAAGATTGTACTGAAGGAAGCAAAGGCAGTGCCTAGTGAGTCATTCTCCAGGGGAGAAATATTCTCATTGAAGACCAGCATGACGCTCCGATTCAAGCACCAAAGTCCAAATACTTGCACAGCATGAAAGAACCAAGAGGAGTGGAAAAAAATACAAGATGGGAAGGAAGACAGCCAAAGACCAGAGCTTACCTTTCTCACAAGCTGGAGACCTTGTAGAACACCTTTTTGGGGTCTTTTCCAGGACCAGACTATTTTCTTGGAACAAAATGTGAACGTGTAAGAGCACTCCATGTACTGAGAAGTAAAGGGCGTATAAGAGAAAGCAATTCTTTGAAGCCACAAGTATATTTGCCCGTTGCACATATGAGCTACAGACACAGATGTAAGAGATTACAGATCCACTGAGACTTGACCGGAGGGACACAGAAGAAACACGGGCCATGAGCTAGCAGCAGATACAGAAATATATGCAAAATACCACATACCCCCAGAAGAAATAGATTCTGGAGAGTTTCCTGTTCTAAAAACAAAGGTCAGCCCCAGTTCACAGCAAGACATACATAAGAGTTTGAAAATAGTCAAGGTCTTCGTATCAAGGGGTAAGATCTTTGGCCCAGCCCACTGCTAGACCTTATCTCTGTCTTTTCTTACTCTGTGGGCCAACTATGGGCCCTACATTACCTATACATTCCGTAGCTAAGCTACAGACTAAGATGAGATGGAGAAACCTCTCTGAATGCAACATTTAGTCTTGTAATTCTTCAAAAACAATAAATATTTGGCCGATCTTCCTCCAAATGGTGTTAAAAAATGCATAACATAGACAGAGATATTAAAGGGAGCATGGTGGAATGTGAAATATGGAAAGAGATTTATTACTGTTACCTATTTGTATTTTCAATTTTCCTCTTCAAAAAAAGGAAAAACAAAAAAACCCCACATGGACAAGGGGACTTTACCAAAGGTAGCATCTGCCTAGGGGAAGGTAACATGATAGCATGCTTATACTTAAAGCAGTTTTGGGAATGGAGGGACCCCTAATTGTGGGAAATGCTCAATAGGGGAGGATTGCAATGGGAAAGGAAGGGATCAGGTCTGAGTATTGAAACTCCCTGTTTATGCTTGAACTCTGGCATTTGGTACGGCAGATTTGCTGGAGGGTAAGTGAAGAGGGTTACGGCACAAAAGCAGAGGAAAAATGTACGGGCTGGGAGTAATTTCTTGCTAGTGTTTTAAGATTGAGGAGATTCGACAGATTCCTTCCCTGAGTTTCCTTACACCAAGCGCAGGTTTTTGGAGGTTGGTGTAGACAAATAGTCCAACTATCTGTTTGGCTTTTGTTACTAGAAAATGCATCTGTCTGCCTGACTGTCTTTATATCTAAACATTATTTCCTTATTCAGTCGGAGGATGGGGTGCACCAGGAAAGTGATCATCTGCAAGGCACTGAAAGCTCACATGGCATTGAAAAAAAATCCCTTTCCCTTCCAATCTGTCAGATTGATGGACCAGAAAGGGTATCAAATCCATCAGGCCTGGCTGTGTGTGTTTAGTAGTAATGGAACGTAAAACACATTTGGGGCTCACCTGTTGAGAAATTCAGATGAAAGTTTCCCTTCAGGATGTCTCATTTTCATAAACACTCATTTTCACAAACCCTGCATGGTGAGGAGACCTGAAGAAACTCCTGCTGTTACTCGGCGTGAGGATTGCACAGCTGGGATGAGCTCCATTAATAAACATCTCGCTCAGAAAGTCCTCCTCTGTAGGACTGTGTATACTCTACCAGGAAAGCAAAGAGGCAAAGGGCTGCAAATCTGCAAGTTATGATTTTGCATGCTTATTTGAGACACTTTGATTTTCACAAGGTACAAAGTAGAAGTTTTGACCTCTGAAACTTGAAGCACCCTAAATCAGCAGCATTTTTGTTTCTCCAGTTTGGCCCTATCCGTCTCATTCAACTAAATCCACATAATTAAGCAACCCTGCACCTAAAACTAGTCTTCTGAAAATGACCTTCTTGCTTCACACAGGCAAGATATGCCCGAGGGCAGCAAGCACTGATGAAGCCTTGGCCATACAGCAGACAGCTGCAAAACCTGGTTTGACTTTAGTGGAACAAGGACTGAAACTAAGTTTTCTACCCGCTGCTCATTCACTGATTTTGGGTAAAACTGAGTCCCTCAGCTCTCCTCCTTCCCTTGTTGGTTTTGTCTAGCTGGACTCTGTATAGCAAGATTTCCTGTGATGCTTTTGGGCCTTCCTTGTGCTTGCCAGGTAGAAAGGACTGTCCTGGCCCGCCCTGTGTGTCTGAGAGTCCCCAAATCCTCTAAAATGACAACCATGTGTAACATTTCAACACTTTCTTTGGGCAGCTCTATTGAGTGCAATATTTTAACACATCATCTGGCACAAAGGAACCATTGAGTTCTGTTTTTTCTAAAACTGGTAGGCTCCAGCATATAAATTTAATGCTTTCCAAAGCTAGAGGGTCACTCTAAGAGGACCCATGAATACATGAGAAATGCACATACACCTAACTTTGACTTACACACCACACAGACACAGGCAGAAATGAAGTTACTCCTTTGTGGTCCATTTTTGCCCCCTTGATGTTTAAGACAATACCTCTAGGGAGCTCTTAGATGGGAGAAGTTGGCTGTGGCCACCTGCAGAGGTCTGTAGTTGAACCGTAATCCCAGCTGATATAAAGCAGGGATGTTGCATTTTTGCCTATGGAGCTATACCCTGGGGATATGTACACCCTGGTCTGGTCCTGGAGCTACACCCTGGTTTGGTGCTGTTTGAACAGTTTCTCCTGTCACCTTTGGAGGGTTTTATTCCAGTCTCAGCTATAAAAAGCCTATTTCATAGCAGGCATTTGCTATAAGCCTCTTTAAAACTTTTATTTCTAAAAAGTGTAGCTAGGAGCTGCCTGAAATGCAGTCACTGGAAAGCAAGCTCAGCAGACACTGTACGTCACTGTGCTTGTCCATAGTCTGGACAGACCATCACTAACAGAAAGAGGGTTGCTTCCATCTCCCCAGTGCTCTCCTTCTGCATCTAGGATGGTGYGAGGACCAGCCCAGTATTTCAGAAAGCCAGGCTCAGCATCCCACCCTACCACTCACTTCAAGGGTGACCTTGGCCAAAGCACTTCATCTCAGTTCCCCTTCTGGGACAATAAAAGTAAAAGCAAGGGCTGATGTCACAAAGCATTCAATATCTGCAGAGRTGGGATCACAAAAGTTCTCAGGAACATGGCTCCAGTGCCCACTGTTTTTACAGTGCAAAATTTGCACCTCTGTGAGGATTGGCAAAGTTGCTCTCCCTCATGTCTTGTTATCCCTTATCCCTCCAGATGAAGGACCTAAGGCACCAGGTAAGGGTGGCAGGGGTTCATCTCACCGAAGGTTAGCCACCTAAAGGATCCAGAGTAGGACCCTGTAACARCCTGGGGCACATCCAAAGCTTCGTTCATCCCACCAGCCTTCATCTTCTGCAATAGGATAGGAAAGGTCCCATCCTATTGGGATGGAGAGAGGGTGCCTGCTTCTCTTCTCTGTCTCTAGAAGCTTTTGGGATCTACACAGTCAACTGACCCAGTGCATGGGCTTACCTGTAGAGGCTGTCTGAGCATTAGCATATTCCTAGGATGGTTTTGGCGACCTGAGTACTGGCCAGAGACCATTCACCATGCCCAGTTTTGGGGCAGAAAAAGGGGATTTTAACTGTGTGGATGTGAGTCATAATCTGAGATCAAACCTGGCTTGCTTTCCTTGCCCATTCAGATGTAGCCTGGATGGTCAGTGTTGGCCAGAGATTGAGCTCAGAGACAGCAAGAGTTGGGAGAGGTGTATGTGGACGCTAGTGACTGACTCAGTTGTACAGGAGGGCTTGGGGGAGATGAAAATGCATCTTCTGCACTCTCAGTCACTACCCAAATCAGAGAAGGAGCCTAGCCCTTTTGTCAGAGAAACCTGGACTTACTATCGGGGTGTTGGTGCCTTTCTGGGAAGGGATGGCCTGGCGTCACCATGCTGAGGACATCCTGACTGTTTTTGAAGCTGGGACAGGGATTAAACTAGTGTCTGCACTTAAGGCTGAACCTTAAATTCCACCCTGTCAGTTGCTCTTAGTCTCTTTGTTGTTCACTGTCTTGACCTGAAGATTTTCCTGCCCTTATTTGAAGAAAAAMAAATAGTTGCAGTGTGGAAAAATGAAGGTGGGTGAGAACAGCACCCTGCCCACCACCAGTGCGATGCCGGCGTTGCTACATCTGCTGACATGACTCTCTTCACTTGAATGTTCACGTGGGGCTCTGTGGTCCCTCTTCCTTCATTTCCAAAAAAGTCCTCGCTTGCCCATGACTGTGGGTGTAAGCGTTAACCACAACCATATTAGGACCAACAGTCAGACTGAAGCTAGCAATAACACAGCTGAGTGATGACACCCTCTCTTCTGTGACAAAGGCTCCTTCCTTCATCTCAGATAATGATGGTGTTTTTTATTCATGAAAAAGCAAATTTCCAGGGGATGAGAAGCAATGAAATCAGCCCAGGCTCAGCTTTCTGGGGAAGCAGAAATCCACGCTAGATGGGATCCTTCCCAYGACTGATAGTGTAAATTAAGCAGTTTCTGGTTTAAGTGCCTGGAGATGCATGTGCTTGTCAGATACTAAACAGTTTTAAGTAAGTGACAACCCTTGTGTGACTTGAGTAAGCCCTGTCCAGACCCTTACATGTTTCAGAATCATTCAGGCCTTGATCTGACATCCACTAATTGGAATAGTCTTCCTGGCAGACTAAATATTTGCAGATTCCCTTTCCCCGGTGGTGCAGGCAAGTGCTGGAGTCTCAGCACTGACATCCTCCTGGCGCTGTGTCCTGGGTACCGTCCCCAGGGAAGGCGATGTTGGACTTGGACATTATCTGGAGCTGATTAGCATCAGATCTGCTGGCACCCGTCCCAGTCTTCCTCTCTGTCTATTTTATGTTCTCCCTTTTTCTGTTATCGTTAAATTTTTTTCAAATAAAAGGAATATTTTTTACTAGCATCAGATTCTGAGGGAGATTGAAGCACATCAGGGGTCACTTAAAAGATTCAAGGCAATGCTGAGCTTGATAATTTTTTCAGGGCTACTTCTTTTCCCGGAGGGAGGTTATTGTGACTTAACTGTGGCGAAGACTCCAGGGTAACATAACTGCCAGCCACAGCTATGGGTTGAGGTGGTCAGCTCCATGGGAAGGTGCTACTGGAATGACAGAGACATGGTTAAACTCAAAATAATTGCTTAATTCCCCATTTTGCTATAGCCTTCCTTTATAGCTTTCACTGCCTCAGCTCCCTGGATGAAAAACAGAATTAATCCATCCTTTTTTCCACTCTTTCATCTGCACTTCTTACTGCATGTCTGAGTTTTCCCCTATATAATAATGTAGGAGAGGCTGCACTGGGTTAGCCTCTCTGTCCTACCTCTGAGAAGATGCAGGAGCTCAGGAAAGAATGATAGAGCCTGAATACAGCAAGACCTATTTCRGTTCTGCCCTCATTTTGTTCCAGGACCTTAAAAGACATTTATTTTCCATCCTCCTTCAGTTGYTGGCATTTTTTATTGAGGCAGTAGACTCAATATCTGAGGCAATGACAGTGCTGGGTGATGCTGTTGTTAGAAATGTAAGGGAGGATCCCAAAGGTACTTTCACTCCAGCAGCCAGACAGGGCGGTTGCTTTCTGCCCCTATCAAGGCAGACACACAGCATAGTTTGTTCCTTATCTCTTTTCCACCRCTGCAATATTTTTCAAAACCGTGTCTGAACTATTTCGCAGGTTGCTGGGGGTACAATGCAAATGCACAATATCACTGACAATCCAAGAAGCAGTTTGAGACGGCTTCATTTCCATTTTCTCTATCAGCTTAAGAAGTGCACGAGTGCTTCCTGGCATTTCTCTATTCAGAGATGTTAAGGGTGGCAGAAACTGTCGAACCCCTAATTTGATCTCCTGCATAGYACAGAACAGACGTTTTCACCTCAAAACTGGACCGAGCCGAGTGACCTGGATTTGTTTAAAGTATCTTTTCCTAAAGGCACCCTAACGATTGGCCAACCCTTTAACCATTCCTTGATAGATCGCCCCAGGCCGTCAACCTCCCCCTTCAATTTACAAGGTTCACTTGCTCATAACCAACATTTTTTTGGCTTCAGCTCCCAGCTGTTGGCTCCTGCTATTTTTTTCTCTGAGTAGAGCCCTTTATTATTCCCTTGTGTTAAGCTAATATGATTGTAGCTCTTGTTGGAAGCATGGACAGTTTTCTCCTCTGAACTTACGGCAGTTCTTACCCCGTATCTATGCTCAATTAAGAGAGCTCTCGGTTAACCAGGAAAAGGGGTAGGCTTGAACTAACACAGCCCAGGATTTGGCAGAAGACATCTCCACTTTTCCCACAGCTATTACCCAGCAATGAAATCACAGTCAGGTTTCTTTCTCAAGAGGCAATAGCTCCAGTTGAGGATCCCTACTCAAGAACATATATCAACACATATCTAAGAATGACTCTAAGCGTTTTACCAAAAAAGAGGTACTTAAGCAAGACTTTAAGTGCTCTCTGATGAAGGTGGTAAGACTGCGGCAAGGCTAACTCCCTGTTGTATCAGAGTAACGCTGCCCAGAAAGCACGGCAGTGGGAGGAGAAGACAGCCCTAGTGCCTCTCTGCAGTGAGGTCCCGCTTCATCGGCTCACTCTGCACTTCAGTGATGTCTCAGACAACCTGGCAATTTTGTCGATGATCAGACAGGAGTGGGAGATATTTATGATGGGGTTTCTGAGCACCAGGAGCCCCATGCTTCCACCTCACAGACTGCCTGGCATCCCTGTACTGGTGAGACTTTGCTCTGTCCTTTTCCCCATCCTCCCTCTCAGCTGCACCTCAAGTGTCATCCAAAGCCTGCTGAAGTGAAAAATGTTTTTCCGTCGACTTCAACAGGCTTCAGCTCAGGCTCCCAGCGTGTACATGTGTCTCTCGCTTCCAAACACGGCTACCCCAGTTCAGACGCGGCGTGTCTGAAAGCTCCTGGCATCCACGTCCTGCAGTTTTCCTGAGGTTCTGAGCCACATGGCCAAGGACTTCACGCCTTGAGTACGGGCCATCGCCTGGCTGGATGTGTGGCTGCTTCCAAATTGCCAGCGTTAGCACCTTGTCCATGTGCAGCTTCAGCCCGGACCAGCATGGCTGTGTGGCTGATGTTTCTGGGGGCCCACCTACAGCTCTGTACCCCCCTCCCTCCCGTCATGCACACACAGACATACATACGCGTGTGCGCAGAGCCATGTGCATTTCCTGGCTTTGTTTCAACAAGCAGAAAATAAAAAAGTGGGAACCTCTGGTCTAATCTGCAGGGACAGGATTCCTGAATTAATAAGTCACCAACATCTAATTCACCTCCCTGTCCTCAGCAGCAAGCGTAATGATTCCCTCTTTGCCTCTAACAAAAGCAATAAAAAAGAAAAAAATTAAAATAGAAAATTCCTGAACAATGCTTTTCTTTTCTTTGTTTTTTTTTTTTTTTTTTTTTTTTTTTGCTCCTAACATCAGTAAGTGGGGGTACTTCCACAATCTTGAAATTAAAACAATCCAGACAAACAATATGTCGAGCTCTGTCCTGCTTCCTGCTGCAATTATTCCTAATGTTTGGCATCAGATCAGAGGCAGCAGCAATCTCTATAAATACGACAGCGGAGCGCAGAGCTATTTCCAACAGAAACGCCTCCCGAATCATGTCAGGAATTTATGAGGCTGAGAACGGGCCAAGATTGAAATATGTTCTGGATCAAATGGCATTGCATAGGTGGCTCTGATCAGCTTGGCAGTGGTGGGATGAAGGAGGAATCCTCCAGATGGAAGAGTGGAGGGATATTTATTGATTTAAAAAAATAATAAATTAAAGCTGAAAGTGACAAGAAAAGGCATTGGTATTTTAAAACTCAGGCTCTGCCAGACAGAGCCAGCAAGGAAAAGGCTTTAAGAAGTCTAGACTCCTCTGCATCTTTCTCTGTGTGTGTGTGTGTATGTCTGTTATTCTTACTGTTAAAGCTCCCTGGACCACTTTGTGCCTGGTACGTAGGAAGAAGCGATCCTTATACTTCTACCTTTTCCCCTCTAAATCCTATCTTCCTGGGGGTACACTTGCAGATTTGGGGTCCCCCTCATTGCAGACCATTTGGAGAAGGCGTCATTTGGTGGGTTTTGTTCAATGCCTGCCTCCCATCAAATGTAAAGTAAAATATTTTGCCCATCTCTATTTCTGCTGAGACCATGTCAGGTTAGACGGAGTCCTCCTCAGAGCCAGATCTGCCTCCTACACCTAAATAAACAAGATGGGGAAGGGGAGACAGCCGTGGGGAGATGGGCTGGCATGCTGTCTCCCCTCGCTAGCTCTGAAGTTGCAGCACTGAGAAACGTTGAAAGCTGCAAAAGAAGCACCAGCATCTATTTTCTTTCACTGCACTTGCAGAGACTCAGTGTTAGACCTTTTCACCCCATTTTCCTGAACCATGAGGTAACCAGTGCTGCAAGTAAGAGATCTCACTTGTGCAGAGACACGGTGACCAGCACCAGCTCAGACAGAGCAACACTTTCTTTAGTAAGCAAATTGAACATATAGCAGCAGCACAGCCTTAGAGCAGGATTTTCTAGGAGTAAACTCCTGGTTCACACCTTAATAGGGCTTTTGGGCAGGGACAGCATATATGGTGCCACGTTGTGCTGGTTTTGGCTGGGATAGAGTTAATTTTTTTCCATAGTAGCTAGTATGGGGCTATGTTTTGGATTTCTGCTGAAAACAGTGTTGATAACACAGGGATGTTTTCGTTATTGCTGAGCAGGGCTTACACAGAGTAAAGGTCTTTTCTGTTCCTCACCCCACCCCACCAGCGAGGAGGCTGGGGGGGGCACAAGAAACTGGGAGGGGACACAGCCGGGACAGCTGACCCCAACTGACCAAAGGGACATTCCATACCATGTGACGTCATGCTCAGCATATAAAGCTGGGGGAAGGAGAAGGAAGGGGGGGACATAGGAGGGCCACAAAAATGCTCAGAGGGATGGAACACCTCCCCTGTGAAGAAAGGCTGAGAGAGTTGGGGTTGTTCAGCCTGGAGAAGAGAAGGCTTCGGGGAGACCTTATTGCAGCCTTTCAGTACTTAAAGGGGGCYTATGAGAAAGATGGGGACAAATTTTTTAGCAGGGCCTGTTGCGACAGGACAAAGGGGAATGGTTTTAAACTAAAAGAGGGCAGATTCAGACTAGATATAAGGAAGAATTTTTTTACGATGAGGGTGGTGAAACCCTGGCACAGGTTGCCCAGAGAGGTGGCAGATGCCCCATCCCTGGAAACATTCAAGGTCAGGTTGGACGGGGCTCTGAGCAACCTGATCTGGTTGAAGATGTCCCTGCCCATGGCAGGGGGGTTGGACTAGATGACCTTTTAAGGTCTCTTCCGACCCAAACCATTCTATGATTCTATAATGTTCGGAGTGATAGTGTTTGTCTTCCCAAGTCACCGTTACGCATGATGGAGCCCTGCTTTCCTGGAGATGGCTGAACACCTGCCTGCCGATGGGAAGTAGTGAATGAATTCCTTGTTTTGCTTTGCTTGCACACACAGCTTTTGCTTTCCCTATTAAACTGTCTTTATCTCAATCCATGAGTTTTTTCACTTTTACTCTTCCGATTCTCTCCCCCATCCCACCGGGGGGGGAGTGAGTGAGCGGCTGGGTGGAGCTTAGTTGCCAGCTGGGGTTAAACCACGACACAAGTTTTATGAGTCTCAGCCAGACTCCACGAACACCAGGCTGCTTTTGAAGGACCTGTGACATTCCCAAAGGTCCCAATTAACATTTTGCACTGAAACCACTCCCAGATGTCAAATCCAAAGAGTAATATCATATATAGATCAAGGTGGCATCACGTGGTTGAACAAGCACTTGATCCCATGCACACACAGGGAGTAGGGGGGGTCATGGAAAGATCATGGCCTCTGTGAACTTTCAGACCAATTTGCTAATTGTCATGACAAATTAGCATTTGGTGCAGAACCAACTACACTGTCTCTATAGTCAGTGGAAGGAGACGGGCAGTGCAAGAGGACAGTTTATTCACCAAAGTCAGATATTGAAGATGCGATACTGAGGGAATGTGGACAACAATTTTTGTCTAGATGCCAGCATTTAGAAGCAATGCCTGTCCTTGACTTCTGATTCATATGCCAGCTCAGGGATGGGGTATAAACTCTTATTTTTCACACTATGTTGCTGATGATAATATATATGACGAGGGGAGCTTGAAGGGAAAAGGAAGAGGTCTTTTTTGAATAAATGAGGATATCCTACAGAGCCATTGGGAAGTGCCTATATACTGCAGAGGTGAACATGGCTTGGAGCTGGCATGTCTAACAGAAGGAGATAAGTAGCAGAAAAGAGAATATCAGTTAAAGTAGCCTTTATTTCAGGGCCAAATTCTCCTTCAGTTTCAGCAGGAGTTCCCGTTCCTGAGGATGAAATGTGGGTCTGGCATATTTGCATTTGAATGCAATAAAACTGTACCCTAGACTCACCCATGTCAGAAACTAGGAGGGTATTGCAAAGGAAAGAGGAGTCATTACTTTTTAAAATACTTTTTCAAACATTTGTTTCTGACTACAGCTGGGTAGGACACTATCTGTGTATATGTGGTCTAATGTAGTCACTCTTTTATCATGACTTTTGTAAGTACAAGGTTCTGTGTAGAGATGACTTTTTAAAGTGTCTCTCCCCAGCTTGTGAAGATTTAATTCAGTTCTGCTGTGGAGGCAGATGAAGTCATTTTAAGGGCACGATGTTGCCCCAACTCATACCTACACAGCCTGAGGGGTTGTGCTGTATCCTGGTGTCTTCTCCAGCCCCTCTGCACATAAGCTGCAAATATTTAGACTTCTTGGCTCTCCCTTGCCAATGTGTAACTTAAACCCTCATGTGTGTGACTCCTGACTTTTGCCTCAAACCTTACAACTTGTATATCATTACTGAGTTCCTGCCCCATCATTCCTGGGCCTGCTTTGGACTTTTCCATCAGCTTCAATGGAGGTGGAGTTCCCATTTTTTTCCAATATGCTTCCACCCAGCGCTCTCATTCCTGGGGCTGGTCCATAACGCATAATGTTCCTCTTCATGTTCCTGCCAGGTAGGTCTTTATTAGTTTTGGTCTACGTGTTGGATCATTGTTTGGATCATTGCGCGACTAAGTCCTGGACAATAACAGGATTCTGTGCATTCGCTAGTGTTTCCGTCATCGTTTCCAGGACTAAAATTTCCCCAACTAAAATGAAGTAAGAAGAAAAGAAAAAAAAGAAGAATCACAGACCGTCCACTGCTACCTGCTACTTGCAAAAGACATCTCACCAGTGAAACAATGCTCCCAAAATTTGGTTTCAGATGTTACAGCCCGAGCTCAATAGCTTTTGTCACCTTTGACAGTTTTTTATTGCTGTTTCCTTCAACACTGGTCAATATTTGCATAATGAAGTTTCTCTGATGCTGGAATGCAGCCATGTCTTTGGAAACAAGCCCTGGATCTGTCGGGAATGCCTCTTAGAATGAAAGAAATATCTGAATTTCCTTAATTTGTGCAGGGATTTCCCTTTCAGTAGCTTGGCTGGCCCTGGTGGAATAATAGCTAAAGGAGACATTGTGCCCTGTTATTTTCTTCTTTCTCTTCATGCTACAGAGGTCAAGATTGTATAAGCTGCAGCTCTGCTAAACTGGAGGAAAATCTTCTGATAATCACTGTAAAGGCACAATAGAAGATGCAGCTGGATTTTTGCAGGGGAAGCAGCTGTGGGATCTGTTTTGAATGGGTAGGATTTGGGGAAATTCCTAAAGGCTGGGAATACGTGTGGCATTTCTGAAGTGCAACATACCTGGCAGACAGAGAGCTAACATCAATGTTTATTATAGCAATAACACCCATGGGCTCTGAGACTTGAATGCTGTACAGAAGGGAGACATTCAGGGGCTTGTAAGCCTGCTGGGTTATGTTTTGGATGCTAGTTCAAATCCAGACTAGTTTGATAGTGGTGAAAAATTGCCATGTCCTCACTGCCTGGAGTCAGCAAGTAGACATGTGTCCATCTTATAAAAGCCACAGTTGCCCCCTGTAACCTCCTTGTCAGCAGAGGTGGGTGCTGAAGGATCTGCCTCTTCATTCGGGCTCACTGAAAGAGAGACAGTTTCTCTTCCATGTTATCTCTGAAGACCTATCAAGCCTCTCAAATTGTTTGACCGAGGCACGCCACTTCCATCTTTGCAGATGAACTGGTATCTCAGCCAGCAAACCTGCCTCATTTGTCTGACCTGACCTGGGATCTCCAGAGCAACTTCACGCAATGATGTCTGGAGATAAAATATGGTGACAGCTATCTTCTTTGATGTGGGCCAGATGCGAGGTTTGAGGAATCTTCTCCCAATACCTACAGAAATGGGACAGCAGTGTCCTTGTACTCTCAGGGATGAAGGAAAAGCCTCATGAGGTTGACTGGCTGGGAGATGAGTTGTTGGCCTTCACACCTCCATAGTCTGGCTCTTCCAGGCCAACAGCAAGGCCGTTGTTTCAAGAGATGCAAATTCATCAAGCCAAAGCCAGGATGGTTTTTTCAGTAGTGGCCTTTCAGTCATTGAGCAAACAGAGCCCAAAGTGTGTCCATGATTTTATATTAAGTCATTGCCTGAGGCACCTACCTACCTCTTCCCTACACAGTCAAGTCACTCATATTCCTTTAGACCACATCCAGGCTATCAAACAGATTTAGACAACAAGCATTTTGGCACAAGATCCTTTTGCATATATAACAACATATCCATGCTCGTGCTGCGTGGGGACCTAGAGGTTTGCTGTAATATCTACAGCAATGTCAAGATATGCCTGGAATGTCAAACCCATGCATTCTGGATTAAAGACAAGCTGGGTTTTCTTTCTCAAAGAGCAGTCCACATCTGTCGCCCCTTTGTGGAGATGCAACCCATCATCTGTGAACAGCTGGATGCCGGGGCTCAAACACACAACCCAGTTATGGCAGCCGAACGCATTGCCACATGTTGGCTGAGATGTAGTAACTATCCCAGTGCGTATTCTCCATGCAAGGCAAGCAGAAGTTGGACACTTCTGCATGGTAAGTTGAGTTGATGTGAATGACCTCACATTTGGCTGCCATGGATTACCTTGCATTTGATAACCCTATTAAACTGCTCTGTTGTGCTGTGGACTTAACCAGTGGTATTTATGGAGACTTGTTGGGTTTTGAGTGTTGCCATGTGTCTTACCAAAGGAAGATTTGTTTGAGCCACGATTTTCATCACACGAAGGTGAGCTGCTAAGTCAGTCAGATGTATGTATATCTCTCAAACTATTTCCAATGTCTGCACTGGCAAAAGTCTTTCTTGCTTTCTAAGGGCATGTTTCCTCTAAATCCACAATGGTTTCCTCTGTAGTGCTAAAGCAAAGAGGGTTGTGCTCCCGTCTAGCCTTGAAGTCCAGTCGCGCAGCCTGGTTTGTATCGCCACACACAGCTTAGGGTTGCCAGCAGACTGCCTGGTCCACAGCACGTGGCATTTGGCCTTCAGCCTCCTCTGGGTCCTGTGTGATGCCCCATGGCCCTAGTTCATAGTAGTTATTGGAGGAGGGATGGGGGGGTTCAGTTCAAAGTGTCTGAAATATTAAGTGGGCTGTGCTGCAGCCTGCCAGAGTAATGTTTTTATAGTAAGAAACTGAGGGTAGGTGTTACGAGCTCTGAGATGTGGCATAAAGACTTGTGGGGGTGTTTGAAGGTGCAAAGCCTGCTGGGACACTATTGAAGGACTGCGCAGGGCAGAGGGAGCCAAAAGCGGTGCAGTCTCATCAGCAACACCTACTCTACTAAATAAAGCCGGCCGGGGCTGGTTTGCTGGCCCTGAGGCCAAGTGTCACAGCATGGCTTGTGTTCAAACACCTCGGCTCTCCTCTGCCTGAGAGCAGGGTTTGGGAGTGAGTTGATGGCGAAGCAACGTGGACAACTGGTGCTCCAAGACCTGAGCTTGCACCCTGGACCTCTCTTACTTAACAGTGAAGATATTTCCTGAGATCTCAGGAATTATTTCAGGGATCTTTAAACCAGCCTCTCTACGGCTTAGAAGCAGAAAGGACCGTYTTATGGGGACTGCTAAGGACTTCAGATTGTATTTTATAATACAATCTGAAATTAGATGGTTGCCCAGCTCTCCATCATCAAACACAACAGCAGCAGCACTGTCCACCTTCAAGTACAAGGACACTATGGAAAAGAAGACCACCAGGTCTTCTGGTTGCCCTTTCCATAGGCCATTCACACAGGCAACACCTTTACTAAAAAAGGCTATTATTAAAAAGTGTAATTTCACATGGGAGTAGCAGACTTAGAACTTCCCAGACAATGAGAAAACAGTCAGTGGTCTCCTGCCACTAAAATGAAGTGGRCCCGCTTTCTTGGAGGCAAGTGTCTGTCTCTCATTACTGTCATATCTGAATGATCCTCAAGCTGATAGGAAAGTAAAAAACTTATCTTGCAGATAGGGGAAAAAAAGGGAAATCCAGATGAAATATCRTAAGAGAATGTCACACCAAAAATCTATGCCTTTCATGTGAACCATGTCCACACCACTGACAAGGGTCACCTTGTTAAAGAAACGCGAATTTTGTACCATGTAACTCAATAGTTTTGTACAACATCATAACATACCAGTTATATCTTCTCAGCATCTTCCTGCATATGTTATGTAAAAGTTGGCTAATACATCCCAAATGTCCCAGCTGGTTTATGACCAAATACACATTAGSCTGGCTAGCAATCACTCAGAAAAAGGCTTGTTAGGCAGCTCTTTGCCATTAATTTTTTTTTGCTCAGACATTAAACAGCCTCGTCCACCTAGATCATAAAATGTCTTCCTAACCCTGCAGACTGTTAAAAAGTGTGCCTGCAGACATTTACTGTCACATCTGGAAAAGCCCGTGCTATCATAATGACTTCAATACAGATTTCACCAGAAGACACATGGAAATTAAGCTGGATTCACCAAATCCCTTGCAAGCCGTTCCACACTAAGCACATAAGAGCTGACTCCCTCTGTTTTGGGGTCTGCACAAGCTGGTGGTGCTCAACTTGGTTTGCAGGTGAGTCTCCAGGACTAATGTTGGATCAAGCTGCCAGCCTAGAGTTATGCAATTTTCCCTATTCCAGTGATCCTGTCCCCGACTCTGGCTCTGTACATTTTGGATTCCTGAATGGCCCTGGGACCCTGGTGCGTGATTCCTTCTCTGATACTTGCTAGCATGATGAAGTCATATTTCCTTCTCTTGAAAAGAAACCTTTGTAGAAACCCCAGGCTTGACTATGACTTATTTAACAAGTGGTTTAGGTCAAGACACAGTCCCAGTGTTTGTTGCAGTGCTAGTAGGGACTGGGTGCTGAGATGAGCTGAGATGCCTACTAACTCATCCTCTTCTTTTCTGGTTGTCTCTGCTCTGTGGTGTGGTGTAAAGGCTACAGTGAATTGCCCATGGTCTGATATAATGATATGGTTTAATGGGGGCTCCAGAAACTCCCTACTGCACATCTTGTGGGTTGCTCTGGCACTAGCTGTGGCTGGAGAAGAGCAGACCCAGAAGAGCCCTTGGCCGGTGGTTGCACTGCTCCAGCTGATGGAGCACAGATCAATTAGAAGACGGCCATGCACTTTGCAATGTTATCTTCAAATGATCGAGGTGGCAGCATTATATTTTCCTTGCAAATGTCTCGATCCCCTCCTGGGGCTGGAAACCTGTGGCTCTGGGGACTTCACCTACCAAAAGGCTGTTTCCACACAGATAAGTGAGTACAACATGAAATTTTGCAAAACTTAGATACAGAGAAACATTTCTTCCTAAAAAAAAAGCCTCCAGTGTCACAAATCAAAGTATTGGAAATCTTGCTGAGAAAAAGTCTTTTCTTTTGGTGAACATAGACAAGTTTTTACTCCCAAGTTTGATTTCAAGCCAGGAAGGACAAAAGTCCTTTTCATGAAACTTTAAAAAACTGGGAAAGAAATACAAAGTTTACAAATTCCTTTCAATGCTCCTCCTTATTTTACCATCATTAGTGGAAAMCCACTGGACCTGAAACCTTTCTGGCTTGAAAACCAATCAGGTGACATTTTAAAATACAACCTTGAGAAGCAATCAGTGACTTCATTCCCTTCTTTTCCTTGATTGTTGCACTTTTTTTTCTCCATGGTTCCCAAYCCTCTGCCTTCCAGCCCACCCTTAAACCTACTACTTGCCTTTTCATGCATGCAAAGGACCCAGACTTCCCATTCATTTCTACAACCAGGTCACAATTGACTACATATGCTTAAAAAAACCCCACACAGGCTTTGCAAGGAACTCTTCCTTGAGCCAACCAATACTCCTGATTCTCTTTGCAGATCCTTTCCCACGGATTCAAAGCAATGATGGAGTGGGTGTCAGTGCCCCCATACACACTCTTTGCACCTTCTTTGCAGGCCAGTCAGGTTGAAGACTGTGAGCTGGGCCAAGAAAAGGTCTGTATCTCTTAATCTCCCTTTTCCTGGTGGGGAGCTTGGCCAGCTCTTGGAGAAGAGGGCACGTTTCTCCAGCCTGCTCTAGAAAAGGTTACAACATCTGCTCGCCAGGGAGGAGGAAAGCCACAGTACAAGGATCCCATCTGTTTTCCATCTTGACATGAAGCCAGAAAAGCCAGCTGGTTTTTCATTTCCCCAGATGCTTGTGGAGCTTAGCTCCTCACCCTCCTATCCATGTACCAGGAATGGAGGCTACCGGTGAGGTTTGGTGGTGCCATGAAGGTCTTGTGGGCTGGTTCCCCAGCCCCCTGCCCAGCTTCTCAAGACAGGGAGGCCTCTGCTTCCCCTGCAGATCTCACCTTGTGATACCCGAACATGTCTCCACGGTCTCAGGGATGGTGCTAAGACCTCCAGCTGAGGCACAGACCTCTGTGGCCCAGGTGAACCCCATGCAATGAACCTCTCAGGAGTTTGTTCTTGAACCCCCAGTCCCCAAATTTAGCTGAGCTGAGGAAGCAGGGAAGCTACCCACTCCTGAAGCATTTTGGGATCAATCTCTGGTCCTCACTGTGTGCTCCTTTCTCTGAGCAGCACACGAAGGGATCTCATAAAGGGCAAACAAGTATAATAGAGGTACAGAGGTTTCCTGGCAAATCTGAGAGGTGGGGAAAGGAGCAGTTTGCTGCTAGTCCTTCCAGGTTAGCTGTCCTATCCTCCTGTCCCATTGGGAGATATGGTAGGAAGGGGTTTTTGTGACCTCCGTTAGTACCCCCAGGGTGATCCATGCTTGTTTTACTCCAGAAGAACATTTGGCTGGGCAGCCTTTCCAACTACATCTCGCCTATATGCAGGCAGAGCGCTAATTATTGTTCCCAGCCTGCCATAGGGGGTCAGGGCTTGCCAGCACCTCCATCCTCTCTGCCTGTCTGCAAAGGGCTATGGAGAAAAAGCAGTAGCTCAGGAGAACCAGTAAGGGACCCACCGCTTCTTTGTCAATCTCCTCCCTCAGCCTCCAATTTATTAAGCAAGAAGGTAAATAACTAAATCAAAACCTGACCTGGTATCACCGGTGAGGATGATGTGGTCCATATCTTACGGTTGAGAGATTGGTGGTTTTTACCTGAAAAAAGTTGTTTCTCTTTCTCCTGGCCCATCACCATGTTGTGGCTGGGGAGCACTGTCTGAGCTGTCTCCTTTGGGTATGAAATCTCCTGGGAGGCACTGGGACAAGAAAAATAAGCAAATGTGACCCAGCCCTACCTTGGCTATCCCCAGTGAAGGAAGCCTGGATGGACATCACAGTGACTCCTACTCCTTGCAGTCAAAAAGCTGCAAGGGCTCATTTCTGAGGAGGGATAAAGAGAGAGGTCTACAACCTGTGTGTTGCTTGACTACCAGCTATACTCATAGCAGGATATCCCTCTTATGCCTCTGTTATGCATCTTTGAGGATTATAGAATCATAGAATCATAGAACAGTTTGGGTTGGAAGGGACCTTTAACGGCCATGTAGTCCAACCCCCCTGCCGTGGGCAGGGACATCTTCAACCAGATCAGGTTGCTCAGAGCCCCGTCCAACCTGACCTGGAATGTTTCCAGGGATGGGGCATCTACCACCTCCCTGGGCAACCTGTGCCAGGGTTTCACCACCCTCAGCATAAAAAATTTCTTCCTTCTATCTAGTCTGAATCAACCCTCTTTTAGTTTAAAGCCATTCCCCCTTGTCTTGTTGCAACAGGCCCTACTAAAAAGTCTGTCCCCATCTTTCTTATAAACCCCCTTTAAGTACTGAAAGGCTGCAATAAGGTCTCCCTGAAGCCTTCTCTTTTCCAGGCTGAACAACCCCAACTCTCTCAGCCTTTCCTCATAGGAGAGGTGTTCCATCCCCCTGATCATTTTTGTGGCCTCCTCTGGACCCGCTCCAACAGGTCCGTGTCTTTCTTGTGCTGAGGACCCCAGAGCTGGACGCAGTACTGCAGGGGGGTCTCACCAGAGCAGAGTAGAGGGGCAGAATCCCCTCCCTCGAGCTGCTGGCCACGCTGCTTTGGATGCAGCCCAGGATACGGTTGGCCTTCTGGGCTGCGAGCGCACATTGCCGGCTCATGTCCAGCTTTTCATCCACCAGGACCCCCAAGTCCTTCTCGGCAGGGCTGCTCTCAATCCCTTGATCCCCAGCCTGTATGGATACTGGGGGTTGCCCCCACCCAGGTGCAGGACCCTGCACTTGGCCTTGTCGAACCTCATGAGGTTCACACGGGCCCACTTCTCCAGCTTGTCCAGGTCCCTCTGGATGGCATCCCGTCCCTCAGGTGTGTTGACCGCACCACTCAGCTTGGTGTCATCTGCAAACTTGCTGAGAGTGCTCTCGATCCCACTGTCTATGTCACTGATGAAGATATTAAACAGTACTGGTCCCAGTACGGACCCCTGTGGGACACCACTCATCACCGACCTCCATCTGGACATTGAGCCATTGACCACTACCCTCTGGATGTGACCATCCAACCAATTCCTCACCCATCAAACAGTCCACCCATCAAATCCATACCTCTCCAGTTTAAAGAGAAAGATGTTGTGGGGCACCGTGTCAAAGTCTTACAGAGGTCCAGATAGACGACATCTGTAGCCCTTCCCTTGTCCACTGATGTAGTCACTCTATTGTAGAAGGCCACTAGGCTGGTCAGGCAGGACTTGCCCTTGGTGAAGCCATGCTGGCTGTCTTGAATCACCTCCCTGTCCTCCATGTGCCTTAGCATAGCTTCCAGGAGGATCTGTTCTATCATCTTCCCAGGCAGAGAGGTGAGACTGACTGGCCTGTAGTTCCCTGGGTCTTCCTTTTTTCCCCTTCCTTTTTATAAGGGTGATAGCTACCTGAAAATGAGAGGTTGTCCTGGAAGGACATCCAGGAGAGATGAAGAGGGATCTCTTTCAGTACGAGAACCTTCTCTTGTAGAAGGAGRACTAGGGGACACCAAATGAAGCTGTTGGGAGCCAGGTTCACGACAAACAAGGGAGTTTTAGCTCTTCAGCCAACAGAGAGGCGAACTGCAGAACTCTCTGCTGGGATATGAAAAGGTGGCAGGAGATCAAGGGGAGAATGTATGATTTCAGGAAAGGGAAACCAAAGGGTTACAAAATGCTTTAAGCCTCCAAGGCTAGGTCTGTATTAAAGAGCCAGCTAGAGCCAGAGCAATGGCTCCAGCTCTGTTCCATGATCATCCAGACTGCTTAAATCTTAGCTTACTCCCCATCGTGTCTGAGGCCCACACCAGCTAGTGAGTCCAGACAACATCCAGGCATGGTCATCCTAGCAAAGGACAAGGATCATTGACAAAACTCAGTAGGGGTGAAGTCATCTGTTTGGGCGATAAAAACCGTCCGGTTGCAAGTTCTGCTGTGCCACTTGCCACAGGCAGCCAGCGAACAGGCTCCAGCCTGGTTTATTTGCTAGTCAAACGCAGCCAAAGATGCAGGTATCTTGGGGCTGTACACAGGCACTTGAGTCCAAGAAAGAAGTGTGATTTCCAACACGTCTCTCTCTTTGGCAGTGCCTGTTGGCTGGGCTGAGATATTCCCCTGTGAAGCACTTCAGGCTGCTGTGATGCTGAGATGCCAGTGGTCCTCATTTAGGCATGTCCATCTGGCCTTGCCCCATCTGCTAGCAGGGCTGTGTCTCCATTAGACCTTTCCCCATTCCTCTGATCCAGGAAATTTTAAAAAACAAGTACGATGCAAGCTGGGATGGGTACCAGAAGAGCATGGCACCCATGGCAGGAACACAATGTCCCATTAGTACCTCGCACCTTCCATGAGCAGCAGACCTCTTCTGGTCGAAACAGTTTGTCTGATGGGGTTTGTGCAAGTGAGAATAATGTGGTCCATCTGTTAGCTCCAGAGCTGGGATTTAAGCCCAGCAGCCTGGTTAAAGTCCAAACAGAAAGTTCAGCCATAGCTGGGACACCATATTTAAAGGATAATATGGTTTTCCACTTTCAAGCACACTCTTATGAAATCTCGGTTATAACCAAGCACAAAGGAGAGCAGGAAAATCAATTGGTGTTTCATAGAGAAATGTCTTTCTTTGACTTATTATGCCCATAGATTTAGCATGTTTCAAAGGCAATTTAGCCAGAATAGAGACAGGAACTCAGGTCCAAGAGTTTGGGATTATTATCACTAAATTAATTTACCTAGATCTACAAGGAGTATAGTTACTTCGATTTTTCTTCTAAGTATCCCAAGTATAATTGATCATTTAGTAGACTAATGCTGAACTACCCTGGCAGTGTGCTACCTTAATCAGAGTAGTTCTGGGCTATTTTACACAAGGATGAAACATGTCCCCAGTGCCAATTTCTAATCACTGCTTTTAGAGGGAGTCCAGGATGAACTAGCTCAATGACAGAGCTAGCATATCTAGGCAGATGGGATATTGTCCACCTGTGATGCTCTTGAAACCTCAACCCCCTGCCAAAGTTTGCTGGAACTGGCCACTGAGAGCAGAAGGCATCTGAAAGAACAGAGGATGGACATACAGACATTCATGAAGGCAGAAGAAGAATGTCGCAAAAGTCTTACACCCTTAGCAAATCAGGGTCCAAACTGCAGTCCCTCCAGCTTACCAGAACTTGCCACCTCTCCTACAGCTCTCAGCTCTGATAGACAAACTCTGGCCAAGTTTGCTAGGAGATTTAGGATATTACCACTCCCAAGTGTTCGTTCCTTTCCTAACCCTCTGCCAGGCCTAGCTAACCCTGTGAGAGGAGCAGATGATGTTCGCTAGGTTCTGAGATGCCCCTAATCAGAAGTCCACATATCGATTGTCACTCCTTGAATTCATTTGCCCCAGGAACAGATCCGACAGTCTTCCTGAGAAAATGAAATACATTTCCAAAAAAAGCCAAATGCCGCTTCCTATTTGCCTCATACTGCGCTGCCCATCACCATGGTGGGTGGACACCTATTCCCACCTCCTTCCCTCCCGAGTATCCAACCTGTGGGCTGCATCCATCACAGCTCCAGATGCCTCTGGAGGCCCCTTAGATCCCTGTAAAGCACTGTGGGCTCCAGCGGGGCTTGCAAACTGTCAATACCTCGTATGGGATATTCAGCACCTCAGCTTCAAGTGACTTGCCCATGATGTAAGAGGGAGCTTAGACCATTATCACCCGGCTCCGGGTCTGTTCTGCAATGACAAGTCCATCTTTCCTCTTGTTTAATCATGCAAACAACATGGGAATATAAAGGATATGAAAAAAAGATGGCATAAAATACAACTGTATTTTTACAAAATGTTCTTGTAGCTAATATAATACACAGTCCAATGCACTTTACAAGGCAGACCCTCTAAAACCTGCTACAAAACACGAGAATTCATATGTTCAGCTGGTATAAATCATTGCTGCTGATTTACACCAGCTGAGAACCAGGTCACAATTGCCTAATTAAATAGCTTCTCTTTGAGCAAAAAGCTATGCTTTTAAAAAATGTAACTGTGAATTACTTTATATAGCCCATCAATGGAAAGAGAGAGAAAGCGAGAAAGAAAGCAAGCAAGCAAGAAAAAGAGAAAGAGCAAGAGAGAGCAGACGAAAGAAAAAGAAAGGAAAGGGAAGGGAAAGAAAAGGAAAGAAAGAAGGAAAGAGAAAGAAAAAGAGAGAGAAAGAAAGAATTTTTTTTTTTTTTTCTTTTGGGAGCTCAATTCCTTTCATTGTGAAAGCATGGGGAAGTTTGGGAAGCCCAGACTAAATCACTCACAATGATAACAGAGTGATACCGAGAGCAGTAAAACTAATTTATTGGGCTGAGTTTATCTGATTCCAGGGAAAGTGAGTACTGCTGAGTGCAGCTCTGACTGTGCTTGCGTCTGACAAGACACACAGTTCAGATGCAAAATTACATTAAGCAGATGTAGCCCATTAAGAAGCCGAGTCTGAAAATGTACTTTATCCTGTCAAGGCAAATCCTAGTTGAAAACTTTGGGCCTTTAAAAAAAAAAAAMCAACCCTGCAAGAAGATGTTCTATTTTGGGTTTTATTGCTTTAATCTTTTTTGTGTCAGTCCTAGTTACGGGGTGATGATAAATATAAACCCACCTCCACTGGATTTGTAACATAACATAACTCCATTACCTAGCCTCGCTAGAGCGGTGAAAAGTCTCTTAGCATGAAACCCAGCAGAACCGGTCCTGGATTCAATTATCATCCAGAATTAGGTGAGGCTGGCCAGATCTCAGAGGCAAACCAGGTAAAACACAAATCATATGTTCCTATCCCAGACCAGGCTAAAAGACAGAATAACAGAGGGGGTGCAGCCAGTCCATCCCTTCCTCGCACCCATCCATCATGAAGACGGTGCTGGGTTAGCTCAGATGTAGGTGTCTCCATCACTGTCACCTGAAGCTGCATGAGATGATTCTCATCCCAGGCGCGTCTCTGCATGACAGCACCTGAAAAAACRTGGGATCAGGTACAGAAGGAAAACTTGGATGGGATTTGAGATCTGTGGAGTTGCATTTGGTTGTGCTAGAAGAGGGTGGAAGCTCTATTTAATAAAAATTGCGGTTAATTCCCAGACCCATTCCTTTATATCTACCCTATTTACATACCACATTAGTTGTGAAGCTGGGAAGGAACAACTGCTCTGGGCTAAAAAAGGATAAAATATATAAGAATATATTAGTCACTGAGGCACTCAATTGTCACTGTTGAATTTAGGYGCCTAAAAGGCACTTTGGAGCACCTTCCCCTCAAGTGCTGAATTTTTTACTTTGGAGTATTTCAGCTCATTTTCCATGATTCCTTTATTCTCATGTATTTCATCCAGTACACACACCATCGAGAGAGGTGCTCAAAAGCACTAGCAGGATATAAGCAACAAGAAAGAAGGTCAACCTCGTTAGACTGGCCAAGATCATTTTGAGGAGAAAAAGGATGACKTTGAAAGGATGATTAGTGTATTTCTATGCAGGAAGATCTCTCAGCTTAGCTAAGTCTCCTAAAGGTAAGCCAGGGCACGTAGATTAACCAGACTACATAGAGTAATGGAAAATATTTTGCAAGGAGAAATCCTCTACCAGCAATTCAGTGTTCATGTAAAACACAGTTACTGTATGGCATTCATTTTGTTCTTTGAAGTTTCTTTGTTTACATTTTATTATCTGGAATAGCCTCTTTAATGGTTAGGAAAAAAAAAAAAAGTTACTTTGTACCAGAGCAATTAACAATATGAGTCAAGTTCAGGGGCCTTGAGTCTGACATTTGATTGCAACCACAAAGTGGACAGTGTGCTTGGATGGTTTGATTTTCTTTTGAACTCCATGAAAAGTAACTTTTTCAGTTTCCTTGGAATTATGTGCAAATCCCAAGATGAAAATGTTCCCTCTAATGGAGAGAAGAGGAAAAAGTATATCTAACCAGCTACATTTACATGTTTACAATGCTTGATTTCATCCATTGAGTTTTGTTGTTTTATTTGGAAGTGTCTTTAAGCAATTTATGTAAAATAATAGATGCCAGCTGTGATCATCTTGGGCATAGGAGTTATATAGGATCATGCTCTGATGCTAATAGTCCAGCTATGCGTAACAACTAATTAGCTTGGTTTATAACAAGACCAAACATCAAAAGAGAAGGACCTCTACGCCGAGCATCAGGCTAAGGATAAATCTCATCCAACTTCTGACATCTGCTCTATGGATGTCTACATGAAAAGGGTCACGCTAACTCCCGATGGACACACTTTATCTTATGCTGATCCCCTCTTTGGAGGCATGCCAGGTTTCTAGCACTCTAGAAATATCTTTATTGACAGCACAGGGAGCTGAAGACAACTTGCTCAACGACCTGTGCGCTGTCAGAGGAGGTCAGTTCCTCCTGGAGGAATTAATTCAAGAACTTGGGACTTTTCACTAAGGTCCTCTTTAACTCAGAAACCCCTCTGGGTGATTYGGGGCTGTAAGGACCAGATCTGGAGGTCTGACCTGGCCTATGTGTGTCAGTGGCAATTATGAGACAGGATCAGCCCCATGGCTTTGCAAAGCTCATTTTTGAGTGTCACCCAGTTTGTTGGTCCATGGCGGTCCTGGCAGACTGATCCTTGGATCAGTGCTATGGAGGGAAGAAAGTGTCCTTGAGTCCTTGCATCACCAGATGCAGGGGTGCAATTCAATTGCTTAAATGCCAGTGCTATTTGAAATGCCCTTGGATGTCCCCTTAATGTTCCTCTTCCAACCCTGGTGGGCAGGGGACTCCTGCGGGGCCAAGGTCATTCTAAAGTCCTGTGCAAAGCCTCGAATGGCACCACATGCTTCACTGCAGACTGCTGAGAGGAGCCCTACATCCAGCGGAGAAAGAGTTATGTGTGGGGGTCAGGGCGAGCTGGGGAGTCGTGGCTGCCTTAAATCAGCCAATTCTTTGCAACTGTCAGCTTGACACTTTTATGTCACGCCGAGGGCTGCTCCTTAAGCGTGGATATACAGGGAGTTGCTAGCCATCATTTCCCACTTTCCCCAAATGCAAAGATACTTCCAGCTCCCACCCCCCTGCAGCTTGCACGCTGCCTGCAGAGAGGAAGGAAGCACCTGCAGAGGTGAGCACCGAGGTGGTATTTTAATCTGTCCAAGCCAGATGAGGAGAGCAGACCTGGACAGAGCAGGAGTTTAGAAAAGAAAACCGTTTTCCTGCCTCAGCCTGGCCCTGGTCAACATGTGCAGCACTTACTTTGTAAAGTTAATGGCATATTGAGCAGGTAGCGGAGTGGAAAATAGCTGCAGGTGGTGCGTGTTTTCAGTGTCTGCATGCAGCAGAGAAAGGTCTGGATCCTCCTTTGCATGATCAACGTCCTGGACCTGGGGGGCATTTGATTTGAGATATGCCCACCGGTTGGTTTTCTTTGGTGATGTAGCTGCTGCTATTAATGACTTTTATAATGACGCAGATTATAGCATCTCATCCTAAATTTCAACCTATTTAGGATAATAGCTTGAGATTTAGGATGAGATGCTATAATCCTAAATAGCTTGAAATTTAGGATAAGAAACAACAGGGAAGGAAGGAAGACCCCTGGAATGATGGACTTAAAATCTCTCTTTCCTTTGAAATTCAGTATGAATTTTGAGAAAGCAGCCGATGCTCAAGGATGTTGAAGTTGAGCTGTCACACACCCCTAGAGCTTCAGACAAACATGGGGTTATGAGCACCCAACTTTACCTGTTTTTCTTTTATAGTCCCACCTTTGCTCCAGCCCGGGTTCATCGTTCATCACCACCAAGCAACGCTACAGATCTGATCCCAGGCTGAGTGAATTTGGGGCCCAGCATTAGAAAATCTGAAAGAAATGTGGGTCTCCATTTTAAAAAGCTCGTGTTTGTCAGCAGTTACCACTTAAAGAGATCTGAGATATCGATAACTGGCCTTCACAGGATTCAATTCTCCAAGGTTTTCAGTGCTTTGGCTCTGCTCCAGAAAAACACTTATACACATGTTTAGCCTTAAGCGTGCGAGCCGTCCCCGTTTGAGTTGTCGCTGTGTTGTACGAGTGGGCAGACTCTCAAAGTAACTCAACCCACGACAATTTTTAGGTCTGAAGCTCGTCCCCGCACGGATGGCAGCACAAGAGCCCCAGCACAGCATTATGGATCCGGTGGTTTTCTCATCAGCTCTGCAGCCTTTGCAGCATTTCCCTTCACGTCCCAGCTCCTGGAGTCATGCAATTACATGATACCCTCTTCTGTCTTTTTATTTTCTTAAGAGAAATTTCGAGGCCATGTGGTTCTGGTGAATACCTTGAAAAATTCCACTTAAAAGAGCAAAAAAACTCCACACAACCCAGAAAGGATCTTTAAAATAACTCATTTCATCTTTACAATACAGACAAAATACAGTCCACTTACTTAATCTTAACAAAAAGCAAATAAAAACGATCCACAATGCATACCATTGTTATTATTTTTATTATTAATGTTGCTCTTATAATTAGAAAACAAAGCTAATGCTGCTTCCCTGAACAGGGGGTAACTTTTGCTCKAGATGAATAAACCACGACTCTGCTGAGATATTTAATCAAACTCTGTCTGACTGATGAAACTGGTCCTGAGGGGAAAACAAAACAAAACAAAACATGTTGTACATGTTAAAGTCATTAATCTCAGGTGGATTTTAAGTTTCCTGTTCTTTCTCCCCCTCTCCCAAATCTTGTTTTCTGCACCATCTCCCACGTGTAGAGGACAAAGTCATTCCTGTGCTGGCTCCCATCTGCTCTTGGGAGCGAAGCGATGGTGTTTCACGACCCTCTGCCTRATGCAGGGAAGGCAAATCCTTTGTGGTGGGATGAGGGTGTTAAGGACAAGCGATCCCAGGGCTGAATTTTCCTCTTACTCCCCACATCCCCAAGTACCTCCAGAGCCTCCTCCCAGCATCTTCCCCAAGCAGGTAGCCCGGAGCTGGGCAGCACAGCTCACTTGGAGGATGCTAATGGCTGTCTACAGGGATCTGTTTTCCAGCAGGAAAAGGGATGGTCCCTCAGGGACTCCTTTATCACTTTCCTGACAAAGGCACTGTTAATTGTATTCAGATTTTTGTCTTCTTTCCCCACCCCCCCTTTCCCCTCAGCAAGGGCTTTTGTAGCTGCACATGAAACACTCTTGGGCTGCCTGCTTTAGCATGATTAAGATACTCTCCATTTTGCAGACTAAACTAAACAATCGGATGGGAGTTTTCTATAATGAATGTCGTTTGCCTACCTTGGGGAGCAACCTAAATGATATAAAACTGGAAGGGGATGAGGATGGGGGGGGAATTCATCAAAAAATATAAAGCCAGCTGGATGCACGCAAGGTCTAAATCCTCAGATTTGGAAATAGCATTAAGTCCAAACTGTTTTATTAAATCACAGATATTTTTTCAAATGAATAAATGCTACAAAGCCACTGACATAATACTTTTCAAGATAGCTTGCCCTTTTCCCTCAGGGGTAATAGCATAATATTTTGAAATAAGAGTATTTATGGGAATATATCAGCTGTATTTTCCCAGCTAGTGTAAATCAACAGAGCTGTGTAGTAGGACATGGAGCTGGGCCAAATTATACCAGCTGTTAGGATCTGGTAGGGCATGTTATAAGAGTGGGAACTGTAGCATCACCCAACAGAGACATTCACAATAATTAAAACCATTTCATTCAGAAACTGAAAGACCTCAGTGTTTCGGAGCAAAGCCTTGAAAACTGGTTGCTGAGGGGCTGGGGGAGGGAAGGAGACTGGTACATGAAGGCCTTGCCCTGCCTTTAGGGATATATTTTCCATGCAAAACTGGTTAGTGACAAATGTTCTCCCCAATATCTTTCAGACCACACATGCACAGAAAATAATTTGGCAGCTACATTTTGGACTCCTGTTGCACTGAACATCATTGCAATTGAGAGCAAGGACATTTCTCTCTTCTGGCATCTCTGTGCTTTGCTGCTGATGCCAGGAGGAAAGCATCAGAGCCAGGTTGCAAGGAGCAAGGTGCACCATGAGTCGTTCCACCAGTATGGTCCCGTGTTATAGACTCTCTTTTTATTCCTAGTTTGTCTTAAAAGGAAAAGAAAACAGAAAGCACTGTCTCCCTCTCATAGAAAGCCATTTTCTGAAAAATTAGAAAGTGCCAAAGCGTCAAGAGGGAGATGACCCTAATTTGCTGGATAAAGCAGGGCTGTGTAACAAGGGAGGCTGCAGTTTATCAGACCTTGCCCTATGCATGACTCCCATCTCGGTAAGGCACATCACCCTGAGCACATTGGTAATGTAAGCTGCTCCGGAGAAGAAAAGGGCCCTGAAACTTAGGAGTTATGGCAAAAGTGGTGCAACAGTGTTAATTCATAGACCAACAACCTAGGACATGGGCTGGGGCCACACAGACTCTTAGCTCAAAGAAGCAAAATTCAGATGAAGCCCATGATGGATTATCTAGAGGAGCCAGAAGAGATTTTGAGCCTGAATGCCCCAAACTGCAAACCTCCAAACACTGCAGCCATTTCAGTTCAGCATCTTCAGTAACAGACAGCTGTGGGCAGAGGCAGACACAAAGCGTGAGGTACCACCGTGGCTAAAGGTCTGCTGAGGGGTCATTTCCCACCTGATGGACCTGCAGATGCCTAGTACACTTACTCTCATCTTCTCATGCTCTGCAAAGTTATGGCTTCTTCTGACATGAGAAAACCAGCTGAGGAACACAGGTCTGACACTGGAGGAGTGAAATGCAGCTGAAAACAATGTGCATATAGAGCATTTCTTCCATCTCGCTATTTTTTCGCCAAGCAGAAAGACTCAGGACATCAGCAAGGGAGCAAGAAAAAGAGTCATTACAGAATAGCATTGAAATGCTCAAATTTTTCTTCAGTCAGAACATCCCTGCCTTGTTGGCTTCATCAGAAACTGGAAATAAAAATAAAATTCCTTAAAAGAATGAAAGTAGACCGTTTCTTTACATATCAAACGAAGCCAAATTCTGGCTTTGGAGAGCAGTGGGATTTGTGCCACCAGCCTGTCTGCATGTCAGCCTAAAGACACCCACCGCTCATCACACCGCACTGCAGAGACGTTTTAGTCCACCAGCTTTTATGGGGTGACAATAACACAAACCACTGACAAACTACCGAAGGCCTCTTTTTGCCTGCTCGTGGCTGGGGGAGGGAAGGAGGTGAGGAAACCAAACCCGTTACAGCAAAGCAAAGTAGCTGGGGAGTACAAAGTATCTCTAATTTTGCTCTATAGCCCTCAATGCTTTTCTCCTCCAGCTCCCCAGGGCTGCTCAGAGACATRTCAGAGGCAGTTGCCTCCTAGAGAGCGGCTGGGTGGGGAAAAAAAGGGATTTGGAGGAAGACTGCGGTGTWATGGACATATTTCCCCCTAGGAAAGTGGCACTGTCCACCCCAATTTGTGTAGGAGTGATTTTTTGGCTGCTTACAACACTTTGCTTGGGGAATGGGGTGCCCAAAAATGATGTGAAGGACCTCACAGGCTCTGCTGCCTTCTGCTCGTGGAGCAGACATCCTTCTCCAACGTCACCTTTCCTAACAGGGACATGGAGCTGGATACCCATTGCAAAAAAAAAGAGCAAGAAAGGGAACCTAAGCTAAGCTAAAACTTCCAATGCACAGCAACTCCTGCAACACGCAGGAGCAAGGAGCAAACCACCCATGAGAGGTACTAGTCATGTTTGTTATTACACTCCTTGGGGGCACTGGGATATTTTACTGATGAGATACAAAAAGCAAAACCAGAACGGTGACTCTTCCTTTCTCCAAGTGCTCTGTTTCATTGTCTTGACTGTATCTTGGCTAATTCTGCTCCAAATGAAGAGGCTGGGGAGACAGGGAATAAAGGAACTTATCTATCCCACGCCAGCGAGTGCCTCGAGCCATGCTCTTCTCCTGTCCTTGGGAGGGAAAGCAGGGTTGCTTTCCAAGTAGGAGAGTGAAACATAATAATCTAACATTTTGCTGTTGCACCAGTAACTTCAGCATTTATTTCATACTATTGTTAATGCTTGTTTATAATATATAGATATATTTATGTAGGAAGTAGAGTAGACAAAAGCGTGAGATATATCTCATAAATATTTCTGTATGTCCGCATACAAAAGAAAATATGTACAGCCACAGATAGTGGTTCTCTGCTGTGTCAGGGCAGGGCCACGTGAAGGACTGACGCGTTCCCACTCCTTTCTGCGGGGAATAGCTGCTGCCCTGCGTGGCTGCACTCCCCACAGCCGGGACCAGACCTGCTCTGCTCTCTGCAGTTTCTTGGGGCTGGGCCAATAGTTTTGCAGGAGAAAAAGAGGCAGCGGCATAATTCCCTAAGGACGTGATGGCCCAACATGGCAGAACATCAGTGATTAAGGGCATCACACCCAAAGGGCAAGAGAGAAAGAGAGCAGGGGCTGGGTTTTTTTTTACTTTCCCCACTGGATTTTGACTTCACTTTGTTACTTTATCCTAACGGCTCCACTACAATCTTGTGGAYCCCATAAAGCCCTTCTCAGGGTACCCTATTCTCACTGCCTCCGGGATCCCACGGGAGTTTTTGCATGGCTGAATTTGAAACCCCATCCAGCCCAGAAAAATCATGGAGAGCTTTTCCTGCAGCAGTAAATTCAAAGTCGCAGACCTGCATAAAAGAAAGGTTAAAATGAGTTGTTCATTTCAGGGGATTGACCTGAAATCTTTCCACCTTTATCATCCGGAGTGGATGTTTCCATGCTAAAAATTAAGTCTTTGGCAACAAAGGCAGTTATTGCTGAAAAGTTGCAGCATTTTCCCTTCTGGGATGGTCCTAATGCAGACTCAGTACCTGTGCTAGAAGACATAACCAGGTGTGAGCCTTAGTTATTTTCAAACAAGAGTTGCTTTTCTTCCCCGGGGAAAGTTTCTACTTTTGTTTCTCAAAATACTAAGGCACTTGATGGCTGGACGTCACTGGCAACCATAGGAAATATTTTGGAAGAAGATACCATCCCGAATGAGTTTTTGTCTTCTCAGAGAGCATTTTATTGGTGGGGGGAAACATTTGTGGGTTTGGTTGGGTTTTTTAAGGGTCTTATTTTTACTGGTGTGATTGCTTTTTTTTCCTCCTACCATCTTTCTTCAAGTCTGTGTCTTTACAAGATAAACGACTTCTAGTTGGGGAAATGTTTTCTCTTCTCTGAATAGTGCTGGGGTGCCGCTGGCGTCTCAGCTCCCGGGYGGAGAGAGGAGAGTTTTCATTTGCACACGTATCTCTCGACAGTCCTCTCGCACTTTTTACAGGTCACGTAGCAGCACCAGTGGTACTTGCAGTGGCATCGCTCCACCACTTTGTCCATGTAGGGGTTGTAGCCTCTGCCGCAGCACATCAAGTCGCAGCTGTCGCTCCCGTTGGAGGTCTTGTTGCATTGCCTGGAAGAAAGAAAATGTGGTGAGCAAGTGCAAATTCCTTCAGGGCTTTCCAAACCAGTGTCCTGCAGTGCTGCTGGGGCCTGACAGCTCTGCAAGGCGCTGGGTGAAGCCAGCATGGTTGCATCTCAGCTGCAGCAAGCACATGGCAGGGGTGAGCACCCAGCCAAGCAGCCCTCTACACCTGCAAGGGAGGCAGGGAGAGCTCCAGGGCTGCACTCACATCACCTGCTCTGATGCCCAGGATTGCACTTGCATCACCTGCTCTGACACCCAAAATAACATTAAACTCCTGTTCTGACTCTCATTTCGGGCTCAGCCGCATTCAGGCAGCCTGTCAGCCAGGGTAGGCAGGACCTAGCTCCCATACAGGCAGACAAGCAAAGCTATCGTGATACCTCCACCAAAACAAAAACTCATAGTCCCAAGCAATCTGTATTCCCAGGCAGGCTCCAAAGCTGTCTGAAAGGAGCTGGAAGAAGATGATAACCTAAAGAACAAACACCGGTGTTTGTCCAACACTACCTAACCTGAAAAGGATGGAGGAGGAACCCTGCAGCCACAGAGTATTTGCACAGGCTCCGTGCCAACGATCCCGGGCTGGGAAAGCTCCTGAGCAGGCTGTTACAGCCACAATCCAGCCCTGACCCTATCAGGGAAATCACAACCGATACTAGCAGGGTCGGACTCTGCACTTTCCCCTCCGAGTGTCACCCAGCACGGCACAAGCAGCCGGGGAGCTGGCCCTATACCACCCCGAGTCCTGACCCAGGAGCAGGCAGCATGGCAGGAGCACAGTGTAGGATGACAAGTCGCCAAATATCACACAGACTTCCACTGCTTGTTTTGCTTCTGCTTTTAATTAAAGCCAGACTCGTTGGGATAAGTTGGCCATTGTGTGGGGTTCCCTCAGTTTGTCCGCTTGCAAGCGGCTGGCTTGAGGTTTTCAGAAGTAACCCATGAGTTGGGGAATCTCTTTCATTGATCCATTGATCATGGATCCCCAGCCATTCTCAAAAACCAGCTATCTCATTCTCCTAAAATACTCCAAGTTGAGTCACTGGTCATGACAGCGCAACAGGCATTGACTTTTGGATGAGATTAACCATGTCGTAGAGATGCCATTTCTCCATGGGCTGTAAAGATAACCCAGGGGGAAAGCGTTCATGTTTGGTCCAATGCTTGGCTGGACAATAGCGCTCAGATCTCATGATGAACTTGGTGGAGCCTTGAAACTGTTGTAAGACAGGCAGTTTGGAGAGTGGGGGGAATTGCTGACATCTCTCCTAAATCTTATTCTGCATTGTTATTTTGGACAGAAACACTCTAAGGCTGGTTTGGGCCAGGGAAAGGAGAGAGGAGCATGAGTTGGACTCTTGAGCTGAGTCCATTAATAGATGAAAACAAATCCATGAGATTTATAGGAATTCCTCATGAGGTAATGCTTTAGGAGAAGTTACGGGATTAATGAGGTGTTGAGATTTTGTTCTTGTTCTTCCCTTATTTTTTTCTGACTCAGGCGGGCCTCCTGTTTGTTATTTCTGACTCGCATTCCTCTCCAGGTTCAGTGTTTAAAGGCCCCCCCTGCTCCCCCTCATTCGGGAGTGTGTGTAAATATTTACAAACCTTTGAAAGCCTCTACCGAAGCCGAAGTCTGTAACCACACTGAGCGTGTTTGCCTAACGCTGAACCAAAGGCGTTGTTATTGCCCCTGCGAGCCGGGGCCCCTCTGCCAGGAAACCTCCAAATGACTCCTCATAAATGTATTAGTAAATGCATTAAATATTCAGAGCAAAGGTTCAAATATAGGCATGTTGACATTAGAAGAGGGGAGGGTATTTGACAACCTTACTCAGCTTTACCGGTGGATGGAAAGGTTGTTGCCCAGAGGTTCACCTAGGGAGGATGGGGAGTCTGCAGAAGCACAGTGATGGATGTGCAGTGCATCCGTGCCACCTCGTGCTGAGACCTCATTAAAATGGCCAAGAAAAGGAATATGGGTTTACTCCGACTCCAGTTCACCATTGAGGACATTCACTTCCCAAATGTACAAAGCACCCGACAGTCAAATTTACCCCATTCAAATAGAGGGCAAAACTCTTCTACCTGCTGTATTGGGACATGGGAATCTCCCTTTCTTTGCACCCACTCCTGTGGTTTGCAAAAAAAAAGTGGATCTACTAGGAGATATACCTTTCCATAGCTGTCCCCATCCCACCCAGCCTGAAATAAAGAAAGGAAAAAACGAAAATCTTATTAAAAAATCCCCAAGCTTCCCTCAGTTTTGGATAAAGGAACAGGGACATTCTGGATGGATGGGCTGAATAGCCAAAACAAAGCTTTTGACCCCATCCTGAACCTAAATGGGCTTCTCAGAAACTTTCTTGACAATGCCACTAACCAGAGATTTTGTTTTAAAATGTAGGCCTGGATGAATTATCTTTATTTTTCTTTAAACAAGCTGAAACAGAGGTAGTTTCTCAGCTGTATCTATACATACAAAAAGCAAGTGGGAAAGACAAAGGATCCCAAAGACCAGAGTTTACCCACAGAAGCTGCCCCCGAGCATCTGCTTTCAGAGCCCACGGCTACGATCTCACCAGGCACCCTGCTGATGGGTTAAGTTCAATCTCGTTTGTTTTGGGCTGGGTCCAGCATGATTCCAGCAACTCAGAGAAATGCCCTCCTCCCGAGCCTCGGAGAGAAAATACGAAGGCAGGCGATTGCATCTTAACACAACACCGTAACCTCTAGAAGCACTTGGAAGACCGGTGAAAAACGATGCTTCGGCCGTAATCCCAGACAAGGTCCTGGCTCAGGAACAGGCTTTCACATTGTCACAGTGCTTTTTCCTTCTTTTTGCAAGAAGGGAGGAGGTCAGCCCTGCTGACTGGACAAATCCCCCTCAATATGCCTGTCCAAAATCTCCCCCTTCCAGCCCTCATTTGCAGAAACACTGCGGTACATCGTACAGCCTCATCATGGGGGTGGCTCCTCGGCAGAGACGGTGAAGGACATCTCAGCACTTCTAAGAGTCTTCCCCCAGATAGAGAGGCTAAGCCATCTCACAGTTACCTCCTGGGGGATTTTCATTTTAAAAGCTATGGGGAGATGTCACACTTGATTTCATTGTGGATCCCAGTTCACTTCTGTCACTTATATATCAGCCCATATAAGGATAGATTTTTTTGGTTGCCCAGCTGGCATCTGAGAGCCAAACTGAGGCCAACTCTGTACTGTGTCACCCACAATAATGACAGATGGTGACAGGGATGGGCCAGATGTCCACTGGGATGTCACTCCATCAGTCATACTGATAAGTGGAAGCTGCTTATGAGTATATAAGAAAAGACATTCTGGGTCACAGCAACTGCCTGCCTGGCCCATTACTCTGCAATGGCTGTGGGAGATGCTCTTCAGGGAGGAAAACACAAATCTGGCCGCTTTCTGTAGTCCATTCCCTCATACCCCACCAGCACCTGGGCTGTTGTATTAGGGATGATAGAAGGTATGTTCCTGCCTAGACATCTCAGTATCCCCTTGTGGGCATCCTGGCCATGGGTTTGTCTCATCCCTTTCTGACCTCAGGGAAACCATCTGCCTCCATGAACTCCAGCAGCCAGAAGTCCCAGCAGACAATACTGGTGTGTAACAAAGTAATTTATTTTTTGTCTTTTAAATCAAATTCCTAATCATTTCTTCAGTGCCCCTTGCTCCGGTAATGTCAAGTTGTACAGCAGTATATAAAAGAAAGAAAGAGAAAAATAATTCAAATCCCCCAGGAGGTATGTAACACAATGGACATTGCTAAAAATACATCAAAGTGCACAGCTTCATATAAGATTTTGAGGGTAGAATCTTAACTACTTTTAAATTGCTTTCTCATCTGCAAGGAACGACTAGAGACTGACACTGAACAACTGTACGAAAGAGAGTTATCAATAGTACATGTCAGCGAGGAGATGTCAAGGGAGATCCTGGAACCAGCCTGTATTTGCATTAATGAGGAGTAGAGAGTGAGCTTAAAAATTTGTGGATAACGCTGGGGCAAAAGGAGCTGAGAGCATTTTGCGAGAGTGGATTAAAATGCAAAGTAAGCAACACACTTTGAGAAAGATCCAGATAAATGTGGGAATGTTCCCGGGAGAGTCAGAGGAGCAGTTCAGAAAGTGGAAAAGGATGAAGGAACTGCTTTAGAGAAGTTTGTACGAAGAGGTGTCTTCCCATCTATAAAAGATTGTTGCAAAAAGGAGAGAGAAGAACTGTTCTTTATATGCTGAGGAAAGAGGACAAGAAATTATTAGTTTGATCTCAGATTATGATTAGTTTGAATTCAGATTAAGAAAAACATAACTCTGAGGATAGTAAAACCCTGGAACAGGTTGTTTAGGGAAACTGTTTTTAAGAGCAGAGTAGACAAACATCTTCAGTAACAGCCTAGGTGGTCTCAGTTCAGTCTTCCTCCTAAAGATCAGGCTCCGTGGAAAGTCATTCCCAGCCCCGATATTCCCTAACTCCAATGCTGGTTTGATGCAGAGGGCCTTAATACATTTAGGAGAGCTGGCTGCAATTTGTTCATCTCCTGAATTCACTATCCACTGCAATTTTACTGTGTGAAATTACTCTTTCCACCCATAAATTTATTATTCACAAATCTGTTCAGGAAACTTTATGGTCAAATCTAGGTCTCTCAAAGTGGGAAGGATTCAAACTTCCCCAGGGATTAATTAAGAAAAAGCCCAAAAAAGCACAGCTGGCCCAACTACCAAAATGGGCACCAGCTACGAGCACATTGCCCTGGGAAAGTAGGAATAGCACTGCAGGTGGGAGGAACAGAAAGCTACCGTTTTTCTGACTTTCCTCCAGTTTAAACTTCTGGGACACTCACAGAAGAATTATTTGCTATTTGTTATTCATCATTTGTGGGATCCCATGAAAAAAAGGATGGCACAGCTGATAACATTTCCAAAAATTACTAAATCATCATACACATCATAACCTACTCAAACCCAAAGTTCATCATATTGTTTCTTGTGCCCTCACTGAGTGACAGAAACTAAAAGAGGCTGTAACAAAAACCAAACACCAAATGCTGTTGTCTACCCATAACTACCACTCTTCCTCATCTAAACCTGAGTGCTTCTGCTAAGAAATGTCATTGCCCACATAATCACCCAATGCAAAGCATATTTTCGGGGTGGCAGGAAACAAGTGGTATCAAGGGCTGCCATTGAACACCGAAAACCACTGCATCCTTTCTTTGCAGCATTTGATCAGCCCTGCTGTCGGGATCACCAAGATGACAAAGAGGTAACCACCAGCCACTAAGTCTTTGCAGTCACCACCGAGCAGCAGATGCATGCTCAGCTAACTTCATGCATGTTCCTATCCAAGAAAACATACCAGCCTAAGACACCTTGGGAGACACTTAAGACTAATATTTTATGTTGCAGAAAAGAACGAGTGCGTGAGCAAGGAGCAGCCATCAAAGAATGGCCACGTTCGTTGCCAAAGTGAGTCAGCTAAGGAGCGGTGGCTGATCAACCCAGCTTAGCTGCAGCGCAACGTTGCAGACCGATTTCTGCAGCGTAAGGGAGCTCCTTCCCATCTTCAGCAGGGAGGGAGCAGCGTTCGCTTGGCTCTAAGACTGCTCTGGGAAAGATCAGTAATAAACAGCTCAGTTATCTCTGCAAGGCTTCAGGAGCTGGAGGCTTTTGCATGCATGGCAGAATTTCCCTTTCCTTGGATTCCTTAAGGGACCTTGAACAGCCTTTGAAATACGATATGTTGCACCCTACTGATAAAGAAGGTTAATACTTTTGCTTCTTTTCTCACAAAAGAGATCTCAATTTTATAATCTGCTATTATTTATCATTTACTCAAAGCTGATAATGAATTTTTCAGGCAGGAGAAACTGAGCTACCTTTTTAAAAGATGAGTTATAGGGTGCTTCTGTCCAAGAAAGCTCTGAAATGGGAATATATACATTTCTTCCCACTGGTTAATTTGTTGTACAATCCACTTGCTGCTCCACAGATCAGCTTCTCTAGATTTTTCTCCAGACCATTTTTAATTGGCTATGAAAGTGTGATGGTGGCATAAAAGCACATGGAGTTTGGCCGGAGTGGATGAGGGCTGCAGTTGCAGCAAGCCTCTTTGCAAGAGCCTTGGACAACGGTTGCAAAACTCAGCTCCTTAATCAGATTTTGAGCACTTCAAAGAAGCTTCAAATCGCAGGTTCGGGTTCAGCTCCTTGGCTTTGAAATCTGGATACACCCCAAGCGCTTGGAGGCATGCAGATTTCCAAACCATTTCTAATTTCAACAAACTAAGAAAGGCCAAGGTGTCTTAGAAAACATTTCAGGCTTGTTCCGAAGAAGGCTTTGAAATCCTTTCAGCAAAGAGCTCTGAAAGGCTTTTGAGTAACCGGGTGCACATTTTCTGAGTGGATTTTCACGCGGTTCCACTACAAGGTAATTCAATTCCCTTTCCTGCCTGAAAAACACATAATAAGTCCGCATAATACGAGGGATAATTAGAGAGATGGAAGCCACCGATTAGATTATCCCTTCCACCCACCTGCCAGTGCAGGATTGTTCCCTACAGCATACACTGAAACCCAATACGTCCAAGGTGTTGCAACTGAGCCATCAACCTCTGTCCTGCTTCCAGCATGCTCTGAGAGAGCACCGGACCTGGGGGAGTGGGAGGGGGGAAAGGACTTTTTCTCCATATGATGCAAAACTACTCATTTTTTGTCATGAAAATGCAGCAATCTGAATTTTTTAATCCAGTAACAGGAAAAGGGGTTGTTAATGGGGTCCCCTCCTTTCTGCACCCCTTTGGAGGCAGAAAGCGGGGCTGGAAAGCTGCTGAAGCTGCCCAGATCAAGGTCTTCTGGAGCGTGGTGAGAGGGGTCTGCACTGTAACATCCCGTGGGCTGATCCCTGCACCCSTGTTCATGGCCAGAAAAAGGCCAAAGAGGGAATAGGCAGGTGGTGGAAGAAGAGAAGAGAAAAAATAAACTGAAGGACCACCACGAACAATCCCTTTTTGATTGCATTTGCCATAAAAGACCTTAAAAATTAGCCTAGTAGGAAACAGCGGGATCTCCCCCCAGAAAATTTTGATGTGCACAAGGATAAAAAGTTAAGATGCCTCCGGGACTTGACTTATAAAATAAAAACCTGTTTGAACTATTTCCATACGAGTGTTTTTACATCTTTGTGGAGTAAGCATGAACCACATTTTTCTCTGCCCTCTCTAACAGCATCCCTTTTGTGTTCCTTCTCCCTTATCCCTGTCATTAGCCGCTATCTCTGCAGCCCCGCGGCCGGCTGRAACAGAGCCACCGCATTTAAAATACATTTAGATGTCCCCTCCGTGAGAGAAAAACTGAGAAGGGAAAAAAGCATCCATGGGAGGAGGAGGTTAGGGAAGCTCCCCTCCTTTTCCCTGCTCCCCCCAGGAAGAACGGACCGATCTGCAAACACATTATGTGCATTTTACACTTATTTCCTCTGCTAATTTAATGCAGAAAAGGGTCTGCTGTGGCTTGTGTTGCACATGCCAATTTTGAGACACCAGGCGTCTTCTCAAGAGCTGCAGATGGATTGCGATGAAAATGAGTGTAACTACACATGACCTTAAAACTTGGCCTGAGYGATGCCTGCAGCTCAACATGGGACTATCTCACCCTCTTCCCCTTCCACGGCCATCACCGTCTTGAACATCTGAGAATAAGGAGTATTTCTTGACAGGTTCCTTTTGAAAGTCACCCCCTCCTGCCTTAATATCTCAGTCCTCTAAATCCTCACTCAATCTCACTTCCCGTGGACCCTCGCCTGGCAGGCTCACAATCACTGCTGTCGCCCAGCTCGGGATAAACGGACGCCTGCAATACACATTTTCTTACCCTCAGAAGGAAAAAAAATATCATTCAAGACCTCGACATGTTTTTCATCCTTAGCTGGGACAAAAAGGCAGAATCTGCTGTAAAATGAAATTAGATGAAGAAGAAATCATGCCTCCCTCCCTCTTAAAAGGATTTCAGTGCATGGAAAATGTTTTACTTGGCAAATCTGTAATGAATTCAGTTTGATTTAACACAACCTGTTGATTTCATGCAATTCCTATAAAACTAATTTCCAAATAACCTTCACAATTTTTTCGTTGAAAACAGAATGACAGAAGAGGTCTTTTTCAAGACACAAATTCGTCAAAATCCATACAAATCCACAAAAACATAACTTCCACTCAATCAGAAACCAGTTTCAATGCATGCTTTTTCCCTACAATCCTCAGTGACCTATAAACTTCTTCACTTGCTAATTACTGCTCCACCACTGGGCCRGCAATGAATATCAGCCTGGTGTTCCCACCACGGAGCTGCCAAATAGACACTGTTGTAGAGCAGTCCAATCATTGGTTTTGGTCCTAATGGAGGATACAAAACTGTAACTGCCACAAAACATCAGAGGACAAAGAGGACACACTTGTCTCACYCAACTGTCCTCATCTCCTGATCAGCTCCACCAGGTAAATGCTGATATATTTACAGAGTTGCGGTTCCACATTAAATGGCCATTGCCAAAGGATCATAAAATCATAGAATCATAGAATAGTTTGGGTTGGAAGGGACCTTTAAAGGTCATCTAGTCCAACCCCCCTGCTGCGGGCGGGGACATCTCAACTAGATAGGGTTGCTCAGAGCTCTGTCCAACCTGACCTTGAATGTTTCCAGGGATGGGGCATCTACCACCTCTCTGGGCAACCTCTGCCAGGGTTTCACCACCCTCAGCATAAAAAATTTCTTCCTTATATCTAGTCTRAATCWACCCTCTTTTAGTTTAAAACCATTACCATATTCTCCAGGCTGAATAAGAGAAAGCTCCAGGGAGACCTTATTGCAGACTTTCAGTCCATAAAGGGGGCTTATAAGAAAGATGGGGACAGACTTTTTAGCAGGGCCTGTTGTGACAGGACAAGGGGTAATGGTTTTAAACTAAAAGAGGGTAGGTGTAGGCTAGATATAAGGATATCTTCTGAAGTCCTCTCACCAAATACTTCATATGAATCAAAGGTATCCAAAGAGTATCTTTCTGCATATGGGTCATTTACTTAATTTCCATTACAGCAAAACCTTCTCTCCATTGAACCAAAGTGGTCCAAATACCACTACATCCAACAACAGTTAAAATGAAGACACCCCACAAAAAGGTAGGCGCACGCTCCTTGCAACTTGACTATCTGAGTCTCCACCACAAAGTAACACAAAGAGCAAGGAATTGTGAGAACTATCTGAAGAAAGCCAAGCCAGCAGACAGCAACTAATGAGACAGCTTGAAATCCAGCCACTGCAGCCACCTAACAAAAAATCTGGAAATTCTGCAAAATTCTGGAAATACATAATTATTTGGCTGTCAAAGGGTCTGCTGCCCACCTAGAGATGCTCAGACTGCTGAAACGTGGAATTGGTTTGTCTTGGAGGGAATTAAACAGCTCCTAGGAAGAGATAACCATGTCTGCTGCCTGTGAAAGCGACAGCGCTGTGCCCGGTGGAGGTTGGGTATGATGACCTTAAATCACTAATATTAATGGGATAAAGAAATTTCTCTGCAGAGATATGAGCAATACAAACACACCTGGATTTTTAAAACGCAGTGGAAGAAAAATCCTGAAAATTCACCTTTGTAGTTTACAGGGCTTTTTTAAGGCTGCCTGAGAGCGCTGGTCCTAATTGGGTTAAAACTTGCCTACTTAGAGGAGCCTTAAAGTAGAGTAACAACTCACCACATCAGCAATGACTGCAAGAAATGACTTAGAGAGACTCAACACAGTAAAAAACAGCTGCTTGATCTTTACAAGTTCCTGCAGAGGTGAGCTGCTTAGGGGATTTCAGAAGGTATCTTGTGCCTGCCTGTATAACACAAAAGGTGTCTGCAGCCTTGTCTTGGCCACAGCCACCACTAATAGGCTTGGGCATCTGTAGACCATACCGTATGTTAGAGATGTCCTTTACCTGCATGCATGTGCTACCTCCCCAATTATTTGCCTCTTATTCATACACATTCCCCTCTTCCCCTTCCCTCTTTGGGGCTCAGAGTGTATTCAGCACCCACTGCAGAAACCCTCACCTGTCCTGGGTCCCGTGTGACCCCACTTTCTCGTTCTTCATGCAGAAATCGGGCGAGCTCTGCAGGTAAATCAGCTCTGTCTCTTTAACCGGCCTGATATCAATATCCTTTGGCACGAGGTATTTGCGTGTGCCCATGGGCCGGTGAACGACCTTGGTGGCTGATAAATACTTGTTTTTGAGGTCCAATGCAATGTCTCGCAGCTCTTGAAGGCCTTTCCAACAGGTCTTGATAGAGCATGACCCAGAAACTCCATGGCACTTACATTTCATTTCAAGAGAGGCTTTCAAGACCTGCAAAAAGGAATGCAGGAGTTAGGAAATGCCCTTCTCTTACCTCCAGATATTCCACAAGCTCACTAAAGAAGGCACTTTCTTAGCAGGGACTGCTATAGAAAAGGACTGCGGCTCTGATTTCTGCACAGTCACTCTAGAGTAGCTACTGTGCAAAGGAAATGAGATCCCACAGCTCCCTGGTGATAATTATCAGCCCAGGACTACTTTCACCAAGGCACCTTTGTAGCCAGCAGACAGAAGAGTATTTTGAATTTTGATCAGATATCTATACAGGGCTGCATTTCCACCTTCTAAATTCCTAAGGAGCTGAAAATCAAAGCAATCCATAAATAGATGATTAACATCCATTTCTGCCTCCAGCAGCTTTGGGTAACAGAGATGTCAAGGCTCTGATGAATTCAGAGCACCCTCACCCTGCCTTTCTGCTGGCCATGGGGCCAAAAGAGCCTTTTACTTTGGTTCTGCACTACTCTCATTTCTGTAGGACATGGCAGGATGCTGCCAGGAAGGGATGAATGCACCAGCCATGGCAACACTACGTCCCAAACAAAAATTTGCCCATTGCAATTAAAACAAAAACTCAAGACATTACAAAAATAAAAAAACAGATAGAGTGGGAATGGTAGAGAAAAACACCCGGGGGAGGCAAGTTCAGCATGGTTGTGCTCTGCAAAGGTGAGTTCAGCCTGTAGCTACACAGTCAGCTGCCAATGAGCTCAACACGCTCCGAGTTTTATCTGCTCCAGTGCCCAATCACAGGCAGCCCTGGAAGGACTAAGCTGTGTGGTAGGACCAGTCTAGGGGACCGCTGCAGCCCCAGAGGTGGGTGCAGGGGTCAGCTTTACAGTCCCCCACCCATTTCTCCAGCTGCATGGAGGGCCGCGATGGGGATTTGCACCTCGGTGCACACCAAGCACTGCACATGGTAAGCATTATCCCTCCGCTAGATGCAAGCTGTTAAAAGCGGCTTCTGCCAGATATGGGAATAATCGCTAGCGAAGCAGTTTGAAAAGGAAAAATCAGCCCTCCTGGCTGCAGGGATGGCTGGGAGGCAGCTGCTGCTGGATGCGTCTGGCAGATGATAACCCTCCATGCTTACACAGCACTTCGCCTGTGCAACACCCTTGGCAGAGCACGACGGGACCCATCCCCACCACATCTCCTGGTGTAAGCAAGCCAGAGCCATCCTTGGCTGTGGAAAGGGTGGCAACGAGACATCCCACCCACGGTTATATAGGGCTGATAATAGCATTCAGGACCTCCTGAGTCCCAGCATGAGTTATATAGCCACAGTCTTCAGCAGGCCAAAGGAGTTCAGAGCAATCTGGGAGAAACCTGCTCCTTTCGCTAGCTGATAGAGACACTGAACCTCACAGAGCGACCGACCCCTACAGATGATTGTACAATTACAATAACTCTCGTGGATTTGTTACCTGTCTCCCTACTTCACTGTTGTGCAGATGCATCAGTTTATTGGCTTGTGATCCTGATTTTTTCATCTTCATGGGAGCATCTGAAAATTTGGACCCCATGATAAGACCATAGTTGAGGTTGTCTGCACATCCTCCCCATCGATACCCAGGTCCAGGTGTCTCACCTGGGATGGGACCACAGGAACAGCCAGGGAGGTCCCCGGTGGTGCAGGCTCTGGCAATGGTGTGGCTGATGGCAGCAGCAGAAAGGGCATACACAAATGCTGACTCCCTTGTGCCTGGAAGAGACAAGAACTCCAGCTCAGCCTCCTGCGACAGCTAAACGTTCCCCAAAAAGAGACCCACACAATCTGTGCCCCACAGAGCAGCAAACACACCAACTCACTGCAGCTGAGACCTCCCATGGCATCACCAGCTTGGAGCACATCTCCTAAGTGAGCTCTTCAACACGAGGCAACATCCCAGTAGGGCAAGGAGGCACATGGGCTTATGCAACTTGTCCATTGTGGTGTGATCTGCTCGTGGAGCATGTGAAGAAGCCCCCCCATGGACTCTCCTGCCTCCTTTTGCCCCTGTGCTGGATGCTGCTTGCCGGCAGGTCATGGAGCTGGCATGCATGGAGCTGGGGCAGGTGGTGGGAGGCCATAGAGCTGCAGCACGAGCGTGCAAGGATGCTCTGACCCATGAAAGTTGACTGTGTAGCCTCACGTGTAGCGTGTGCTGCTTGACAAGTCTGCATGGCCTCAACGGCAGCTCCATGGCTGTGAGCAAGTGCACCATGACTCCTAATGAGATGAGCAGACCAGATTGGTGGCATGCTTTGTAAGAGCTGTGGGAGACCAGGTCTTGGACTCGAGAGCTCCTGGGCATGACTGGCAYCATAACGATGAACATGGTCTCAGAGAACAGGACAACTAGTCTATGTAGTCCCTCCACGTCCCCCCTGGTAGCAAGACCCTTCCCAGCCTTAGCACGCATACACACACGCTGGCTGACTCTACTCACTCATGTCCCCAGCTGAGCCAGCAGTGCTGTTTACCTCTCTCTAAGTCCAGCAGGTAGTTAGGAGCCAGCTCAATGGAAGAGCAGTTCCACCGCATGTCTGAGAAAGTTTTACGGCAGGTCTTTATCACTTCCCGTGCCGCCTGGATGATGGTCTGCATTAGCTCCAGGTTGCTGCGGCACAGCTGCACCTGGGAAACCACCAAGCCTTCGAGCTGCTTGCAGTGCTGGGTTTGATTCAGGGCCAAAGCCGAAGGAGTCTTGGACAGAGCTCTGAGGAGACAAGCACATGCAAAAAGGCATTAAAACCCACAAAAAAGTTAATCTTCAGGTCAATATTAATTTCTCCACTACCTCCAGTCCAGTGAATGCTTTGGCCTGTGTTCATCTGACTTAATTTTAGCTACCTGTAAATAGGTGCTTAGTTTAAGCTGGTGAGAAAGATGAGCAACTATGAAGAGTGTTTTATCTCATGTAAAGTAGGTGTTTAAGGTAGGTGGGAAGAAACACCCTCTAGAAGTGCACATTTCTCTCCATCATCTGGGGGAGCCTGGACAAAGCTCCTGGGGCATATGCCAAGTTGACTGAATGTGTAAATCCTTATGGGAAGGTTTTTTGCTGAAGAATGAAGAGGACAAACCTCCCAACAGAGTGAAAAATGACCCATCAGTTCCACGATAACAGAAAGCTGGATCTTCCAAGACTGTGGTATTCAGAAAAAAAAAAAAAAAAAGAAGTTGGTGTTATCAGTGTTTTGCGTTCAGCATCTGTCTCACACACTCTCTAAGGATTATGCTAAATGTCATGTAATTAATTATGGAGAAAATCCCCTGCAAGGCCTAGGGAAAAGCCACCAAGTTTGCAAAACAGATGCTTTCCCTTAGAGTTAACGCCAAGGGCCTCCACCAATTCCATCACTCTTGCACGTAGATAAGTCTGTTTCTCTAGTCTCCAAAAACGTAGTGCAGAAGCATGATGAGACTATGTGCAGAGAGAGTACCATGGTCAAAACTGAGAAGGGATCCACTAGCACCAGCACGTATGTTACCATGGAAGAAACCAACAACACCCCAAACACCCCATTGGTTCTTCTAGCGTGCAGTTGCCAGCGTTTCCAGGTAAAAAAGAAAAAAACAAATGCTGCCATGCATCGTACAGGGCTGTGCTCTTCTTCCCCAAGCACCCACAGCGATCAGCAGAAGCCTGGTGTGTAACTCTCTTTGTATCTTTATGACCTGCTTAGGGTAGTCATAAATGTTATTCATTCCCATAAAACAACTTTCTAGCTGGCTGCATCAGTAACTGGCATCTGATCCTGGCAACACAACTGCCTTAACACATATTTCCTTCTCTGCTTGTTAAATGTGTTGCTTTTCAGTTTCATCCTAAGCCATCTTGGTTAGTTTGGCTTATTAGCAGACACATTTCTGGGTGCATTTCACTTTATTACTGTAACATCCACATCCTTCAGAAGTTAAATGAGATGGAAACGGAGCTAAAATTGAGCCCTAAGCAAGATTGGGGGTATTAGTTCTGATCTCGGTTTTCAGGAAAACACATCTATGTTCCACCAGCTCCCTCAAGGTTGGCTTGAACCAGCTGCTGTGTATGTTGGAGCTCTCCCTGGGCTGTGCATAACTGCTAACCCCAACCGCTCTTCCAACAGGGAAAAGCTACGATCCTTGCTAGGGCTGAGTAGGTGTGCACTGACAAATTCCCAGGCGGCTGAAGTTTGGTATTTCTGGCACTAGATAATCAGTGGCAAACTTGGAAGGGAAACCACCACTCTGCTAGCTATGTAAATATATACATCATACATATATTTAAAGAGGTCCATTAAATATACAGCGAACAGAAGTTTTGGCCAGTGAATTTCAAGGGAAAGGAAAAAGTGGAGTATTTAATTGTCAGAAATTCTGCCCTGTAGTTCATCTCGGTCCCTTGAACACTGTTGCTCATGCAACACTCCCTGTCTGGAGAGGGGCACCTCCAGAGGGCAACTCATCCTGCCTTAGATGTGAAACCATGCTGGACCTGAGCTGGTGGAGACAAAACCTGTTGGTGATATTCTGGGTGCTCACGTAACTCAGATATATCACGTCCTCGAAGGTAGAAGCATGAGTCTTGGGACAGTACGAATGTCACCTGACTGCAAACCTCTACAGTGTGGACCTCATGGTAGTCCTTCAGGGTCCTTCTTCAGCCCATGGAAAGAAAAAGCCACATCTAGGGAGTAATTAGCCTGATGGGCTTTTAAGATCTACAGTAGGATAAGATGACTCATGCCCTAGAAGTGCTCATTTTCTGCTCTGGCTATAGGGGGAACCCAGGTACCGAGTTTGGACGCAGACATTTGGACTGCATAAGAACAGAGCTGGGTGAGATGAGTCCAATCCCTAGCACTTGGCATCAGAAACCTGTGAAAACTTATCCCAGAAAGCCTATCAGCAACTCTCAGGAATGGGCTGAAATGAAAATCAGGCAAGAGGCCAAAGCAGCTCGTCACTAATAGAGTAAAAATGATAAATACTCCAGCATCGTACGTCCCAGCAGCAAAATAAGCAGGCAGGGTGAGGCAGATGAAATGAGAGAGCTTCACAGCCTGAGCGTGAGGCAAATGAGGAATGCTCCAGGTCTCTGAGAGATGCTGTACTATGGGGCAGCAGCTCAGTTTTCTAATCAGACGTGCCAAGTGACACTTTAGAGGCCTTGGGATGTTTCACCTGGCCCTCCAGAAGGATGCATATATCTCCTAGGTCCTGCACCACATTTTCTAATCCTGTATAGAGGTCTTCGGCATCTTTAAAGGACCTGGAAGCCTACATTGAGGCACCTGCATCTCACCATTACAGACAAGTCAGGAACAGCAGAAATAACCACCTACAAGTTGGGATGAGAGCTGAATTCAGACTGAAACTCACCCCCATTGTGAAAAAAGGGGATGTGATACAAGGAGATCATGTTATTACAGATGGCCTGAAATGATCACCATTAGAGAAACAGATTTATAATGCAACAAGAAAGAAATTCGCTTCGTGGAAGAGGGAAAAATATCTGCCAGACGGTCAAGAGAGGAAGGACCATGGTCCCATTGGGGCGAATTCAGTAAATGGCAGCAATGGCTGTTTCTCGTTGAATGAGCCGAGCTCCAGGGAGCCCGCCAAGAATAAAAATGCAAGACACAGGAAGGTGTTTTCTGAACATCTCCCAGGCCTGAACGTCATGCCTTTGCTTGTGAGAACCTATAATTGGAAACATCTCCAAGCATTGGGAGGAAAAAGTAAAGGGTAATGGAGATGGAAAAGAAAACTCACAGTTACTGGAGTCACTTGCCGAGACCAAAAAGTGCATTTATAAATCACAGATCAGGAATGTGAGAGGCCTATTAGGTCATCTAGTCCATGCCCTGACAGCCCAGGTTTGCTCAGTCTCTGTCCTACATTCAGAAATGTCTTCTCCACCCCTTGTCACTTTAAACCCTCCCCATGGAAAGGCACCAACCCTCCCTGCTCCCCAAATTCTGGCAGCACCAGGGAGGGATGCCCACCACCTGCAAAGGACGTTGTTGGGGAACAAAGTCCATTTGTGGGGCAGTGGAAAGGAAATCACCTTCCCCCAGAAGAATCTTGTCCATGGTGGGATTTGGTGGTGGGTCTCTATCCCATCTCCACCTAGTCTCCGTTGACCACCAGCACTGGGAGGAGAAACAGCCTTCAGGGAAGAACAACGTTTAGTCCTCAGTCGGGTAAAAAAATCCCTGATAAACATCTTTCTGTGGACTTACACCCTTCATCCAAGAAGCAGCGTGTGGGGATTTTACCTGTTGCCATCCCATAAATGCTGCTTTTGACCGTTTCCTCCTGCTAACGTCGTGCTCTCCTCCCTTGACTCTCCTGCCCCATCCTTCATTCTCCAGAAAGCTGAGGACAACTGAGGGGTGGTTGTTTTTTTCAAAAARTACACATATTTGACCCATCCCTTTAAATAAACAGGCCCCAAACCAAACATCTCCTGCTTTATATATAGCATAGCAGGGCTTTCAATTGAAGTTATGGATACTGACAGAAAACCATAAACGTAATTACAGAGGAAATATGATGCATGAATGGATCATGACTTTCGTTTACTCTTTTAATTATCTCAGGCAGTTAATAAATTCATTTGAAAACATGAATGCTCTACAGTGTTAGGTAGAGGTATGGGCCCATTCCTGCAGATCTGGGCTCCATGAGAAGACTATTCATAGGAGCAGCAGCCTGGGAGAAGTACCTTCAGATCTGAGCAGACATCAATGAAAGCCATACGCGGTTTGGTTTACAAGGACCACTGTGCATAGGGCACTGCTCCTGGTCAAGCCAAAAGGAGAAAAACTCCTTGAATTGAGTGGTGCGGCATTGGTGCCCTTTAAAACACCCTTAAAGGGTGGAAGGGTCTCCTCTCTTTCTGATGCGGTCTCTCTCTGGAGGGCATCTCCACATTATACCTTGTGTGACGTGACCCAGGAAGGTCTCACAGAGGGACTGTTGGTGAAACCATGAACTTTGCTCCAGATTGTCTGCTTTGCTTTCCATGAAGGCACTCTTGTTTTTATGCCTATTCTTAAACCCCTTAATCTTCCAGGGATTTGGGTGAAACAAAAAGATTTAGACAAAATTACACGGCTGTGGAGAGTGAAGTGTGCGGTAAACTTTAATAAAGAGAGGCAGCAATTGGGGGTTTTTTGCATTCGATCTCATTGAAGGTTTTTTTATCTGCAGGAGCCTCATTTTCTCAGGTTTTCAACTGGAAGAGGCTCACAGGACTGTTACAATAACTTTGTCTAAGCTCGTGGTAGTCAAGTCAGCCCATGTCCCTGCCACCCTGCCCTGCATCACTCCTGGCCTGGGGACCACAAGCACTAGGAAAGCCACCACATCCCCTGGTAAATGCTTTCAGTGGTTCTGCAAAGCCTTTTCAAAACAGAGAAGCGGGATTTATATAGTAAAAAAAAAAAAAAAAAGAAATAAAGAGGAGGAAGAGGGAGAGGAGTGAGGGAAAAAAAAAAACCCAGCCCTGAAGTAAAAGCTTAAAATAAGAGCTGCTTTCAGATACGGTGCCAAATCCAGTGCTGGCAGTAGTGGGCACAAGGCCATTGACTTCCAGCCCAAGCTCGACTGAAGTCAATGCCAGCGGTGAGTTGGCTCACCGAATGCCGAGGAAGGCCGTGGAGCTTTGTCAAGTTTTCCCGARCTGCCTACGGAGCGAAGAGCAAACTTCAAAGCAGTTGTCCCCCCGCCTTCCTTGCCCCCAGCCCGCTCCCCTCCCACCATCCCCGTCCTGCAGTCCTTTCACGGCAGCTCATCTAGCAGCCCCCTTGCCAGGCAGACGGTCTCCTCGCAGGCGCCCATGCCCCGATGTCCCACCTCCCCCCCGGCTGGAGGAGAGAAGCAGGAGCTGCTGGGAAGTACAAAATCTTTCCATTTTCTCCCCTGCTTTCTGCTGGCTGCAGAAAGGCTGCGGTGCTGCTCGAGGTCGGTGAGCTGGGGTACATCCCGGGTTCACCAAGATGCACGGCTGAGCCACCTTTTGCTCCTGGAGGGCTGTGATTTAACCATGGGAATTGGGCAGCAAAGCTGACCTCATAGCTGGGAACGGTGCTCAGCTAGGGACGGCTCCAGAGGGCATGGAGCATGTCCAGGCCACCACAACAGGGACAGGCAGGGACTTCCCAAAGTGACCAAGCTCCACCTAAAAATGATGGGATTCCTAATGCCACCGCTTGCTGTCATGGGCTGATCCTGCAAGCCATGCAAAAAAACCCACTTGCTGCATTTGGCTTCTTTACAACCACTCTTGCGTCAAAGGCGACACTCAATACAGAGGGACAGTCCAACCTGTGTCTTGGCACCTGGGCAGAGGAGATGCCAACCCCCAGGGAGGCAGAAGTACCTCGAAAGCCACTCTGTGCCTGGACATCCCAACATCTGCAGACCTCTGCAGCGGGCACATCTGGCCGCAGCTCCCTCTAGTGSTCATCTATTTTTCAGCTCTACCCAAACAAGTTGCTTCAGGAACCTGCTTGGCCAAACCCAGGCCCTCCTGGGAAAGCTAAAGGGGATGCAAAAGGAGATGGGTAAGGCCATAGAGTTCCTACGTGCATTGGCCCTAAGCCATCTCCCATTGAAACCGATGGCTGCCTCACCTCCCCAGCCGCTCTGGTGCAAAACAAGCACAAAACCCCCCTGCTCTAAGGATGGGGAAGTGTTTGCAAAAAGCAGCGTGCAAAAATAAGACTCAGGGGCTCATAAGCATTGAATGGAAAGGCTGCCTCTCCACGACAGCCCTGATCCTGCAAAGATCTGTCTGTACCCTGACTTTACACCCAAGCAGCTCCCTGGAGCTCGGATGGAAGAGGCCAAAATATGAAGTTTCTCCAGCAGCAAGAGCAGGTTTACRAGATGCTGAGCATCCACGCACCACGCTGGATGCTCGGCGGTGCACGCCTCGGCGGCAGGGAAGGGCACGGTGCCGATTTACAACAGCTGGGGATCTGGACCACAGAACTCGTAAAAATAAGCCAAATAAAATAAAACAAATAGCTCCCTTTTACCTTCTCCCCGCTTTTACTAATTTACAGGGGATATTCATGTTACAGGGAAGTCCTAAACGGCTGAAAAGTGTGTTTTTCTTCTCCCCCTCCCCCTGCAATTGCATCACGCGCTGAATCAAAATCGAATTTCCTATCGCCTTTCATATCAGTCACTCCCTCTTCCTCAGGCTTGCAAACCCAGCCCGCCAGGCTGGCAAAACCCACCTCCTTATCTTCCCCCTCCCCTCCCAAATCCTCTTTGAAGCTCGCCTCTGGCACCGTGCCTACAACAACGGCCCAGAGAGCAGACCACTGAGACAAGCCCACGACCGAAAACATCTTGTAGCACTTTCCTCCCTCCTCATCCCGTCCTTTCCCCCCCCCCTCCATTCACCAGCACAAGAGGGAAGGGGCAGGGTTTGGTTGTATAGCTCCCAGCGCTTGAGTCTGGGGCTGAGATTGCAGCTCCAAGGTATTACTCGGTATTCGGTAGCATCGATCTCCATTCGCCAAGAGTTTACCCACACGATTTCCAAGGATGGTCCCCTAGCCCCAAGGATGGCAGCACTGCTGCAGTGGGGGAAAGAGAGTGATAGGGAGGAGGGGAAAATTGGCCCGTGTTTCTGTAGAAAAACAAGGGTGGGGAAGGGAGGAGAAACTGCAAATTAAAAAAAAAAAAAAACCAAAACCCACCATAATTTTGTGAAATCCCAGCTGGCAGCATCCCAGTTGCGCAAAGTGCCCTGGGACTGGGAGTGCAGCTCTCTGCCAGGTTTTAAACAGGTGTGAGGGGAGCCCCGCGGCACATCTGGATACAGTTCATGCTTCAAATGCCACTTTAATCCCAGCTTTCATCTTCCCCACTCGCTTTTCAATAGGAGGGGATATGTCTGTTGGGAAGGGGAGGAGCGGCAACAGCGTCTTGCCTCTAACTGCCTCCCCCCGACCCCATCCCCAACAGCAACCCTCGCAGCTCAACCACTTACCGGCCGAAAGGCTGCTTTTGCCAGCAAAGTTATTAGGGACCTTGCCCTGCYTTCCAGCCTTTTTTCATGTCTACGGCTTGTCAACGTGCTATCAGATTCCCTCTGAAGCTCATCTCACTCCTGCCCTTCAGAGGAACCCAGTGCCTTCACTGGGGATGTAGCACCTTGCTTAAGCAGGACCCTAACACCAAGCATATAAGCGAGCCCCTCCACTCAGTTATGGGTCTGGACATAAGTGCCCTACTGAATCAGGGTGCCACAAAACAGCTTTATTTCTGTGCTGCATAGAAATAAAGGTTGCAAATGAGTCCAGGCTCTGCCAACCCATGGGCATGTTGCTAAATGTGCTGCAGAGAGGAGATGCCCACCCTGTGCAAGGTGCTGAATATAAGCAGAGCTGAAAGCCTAAATACCCAAGGAAGCTGGCAGAAAGAAATAGCTGGGCTATGTAATTTAGCTGTGGTGACTGCTACAAGGTGTAAAGCCAAGATGGTGAAGAGCAAATCAGATCCTGACTCTCCTCTACTTCCAAGGTGGTCCTTAGAACATGGAGACAGCCCATTTTAATGCCCTAAAGTAGGTGACTATTGCTCCTGCCTGACCATATACATTTAAACACCCTATGGAAGGATTCACCCTGCTTCTCTTTATGCGTATAAAAGGTGGATGTGTGGTCTCAACCAGCTCCCTGCAGTCCATGGCATCTCCAGAGGACATGGCTTGACATTTGTGTTGGATGTCTCTCTTTGGAGAGGGTGAATCCCCATCCGGAAGGTCCTCTTTCCCATGACTGCATGCAGGGCAGTGAAAACACTGGCTCCAACAAGACATCTAACTTGATGATGTTCAAATTTAAGAGAGCCTTTAGAAAAGGTGGCATGGGGAGAGCCTCAAACGACAACGATTGGGACAGTGGAATGGGAATTAGACATAGCACAGAAGGAGGAACTAAACAGGAACCTCTTGTCTCAATTTCCCTGTCTAACCCCAAGATCCTCACCTCGACACACTATACCCTACACAACAGGCTCTTCCTGGCATTGCATTTTATTGTGCCTTTTCTTTTACGGAAGATGCTCATTTGAGGCCAGCCCACATCCCCTTATTTATTTTGTGCGCAGCTTCAAACCCCAGTAGAAAAGACAGATCACTCATCAAGGACATGAAACCAGATGGGTGTTGGAGGGGCTTGTTTGTTTATTTTGCAGTAAGCAACTAATTGATTGCTTGCTTAAGCAAAGAAATGAGATAGTGATGTTTTCACTTTGTTTGCAGTGACATTACCTCCGAGGAAACTCGATCCAGACTTGACCACAGTCCCTGGTATTTCTTCACCCTCCTCCCCCCTCCTCCCCGCCTCATTTTTAACACCCTTCACAAAATCCAAAGGTTAAAAGGTCCACAAAAACCCCCATGTTATCTGTCAAGCATCCCCTGTGGTTGGAGATTGGTGGCATTATCTTAGCTGCCGTCCCTACTGCTCTCAGCTCCTACTCAGCACGACCAGCGGTCCCGCTGGGAGAGTTTCCCAGCGTGGCAGGAGCTAACGCTAAAAACTTCATTAAGTGGCTCATGTGAGCGTTCAAGTGTGTGCCTTTCCTTTGGTATCAATGAAGAGAAGAAAAAGTGAGCCTAAATCATGCATATTTTGGAAAGAAGATGGAGACATATTGTTAGCGCAAGCCCCTAGTACACACACTTGAAATCAATGAATGCCCGGAGAAATGCAGCGTTTGCTGCTCTTTAAATGGCTTTACGGTGTGCTTCAAATAGCAGTTGCAAAAATGGGTAACAGACCAGCAATGCCTACAAAGACTTTAAAAATGCAGAGAGATAGCCAGGTACTTACATCCATTTTATCCCATAGCAAATCCCCGTCTGCAGAATCAAAGACAGAAAACCAGCTAAGAAAAATCGTGGACTCAGCTTCATTTTCTCCACCGTCCCCCACTTGCCAGAGGAAATCAGCTTCTCCAAAGAAAAAAAAGGAGTCTTCCTAATTTTCTGCACAACGTATTTCCCTGCAGTTTGGGTGTTGCTCCTCCTTGGAGATGAACAACCTGAAAGGAGAGAAAGAAAGAGCACGAGCTACGGTTAACTCTGAAGTTTAGCGAGTCGTCGCGCGAGAGAGATCTATTATCCAAATTGCAAAGGAGTGGTTTATGAATCACGAAAAAGTTTGGATTATCCCCTCTCAGTCCCCTCCCTCGCCAAGCCTTGATACAACCTTTCGAGTCAACAGACAGACAAACCGTATGGCTTGAATTACACCCTGAGTTATGGTCTGATTGTGTGTTTCCATTTAACCCTGCACATGGCAAGACTTCATTCGCTGTTTCACTACTTTTTTTTTTTTTTCTTTTCCCCTCTCCAAAAGGTTTGTGTAACTGCTTGGGAAGAAGGAAAAAAAAAAGATAAATCTTTAGACGAGCCCAAATCTTCAGCTATTCGTCTCTCCCTTCCTTCTCTGCAGATTTCTCCCCCTTTTTCTGTAGAGAAGACAAATTATAAAAACTGCATTTCCCGACTTCACGCAGGTGCCCGTGCCCTGCAGATGTTTCGGTCTGATCTGTTACAACAAATGTGTTTTGCTCTTTCCCTTCTGCTTTCCTTCTCACCTCATTAACTCTGCCTCTCACTTCTTCCAAGTCCTCGGGCACCTGGAGCTCACGGAAAGGGCTGCAACTTCGTAAACATAAAATCACATTTCTGTCTCCGGGAGCAGCCAGGAGGAGACAAAAGCTCTCAAGGATCTCCTCCCCCCCCCTTTTTTTTTGTTGTTTTTCCCTTCTTCAGTCCAAACAAATAAACAAACCAGGTGCAGGACTTAAATTCTTAGAGGGGTCCTCTCTGTCTCCGGGGCATGGCTTGCTTATTTTAGCAGTGGTATTAATAGCAGTAAATGGGTTTCCCTTCAGTTATTCACTTCAGACACCGCTCCGGGCTGCTCTTTGTGGTCTTTGCGGTGGTTTCCCACTCCACGAGAAAGCCAATAATAAAATAAACAGAAAAACCTGCCCGCCACATTGCACCTCTGGAGTCTCACAGCCCATCGCACAGCACGCTGGCATCCTCATGCCGTGACTGCGCATCCCCCCCACGCCGCCCCCTCGAAGGGGTTTGGGATGGGACCAGGAATGGCTGGAGCAGTCGGCATCACTTCGGGGAACCCCTTACCCCGAGAAAAGCACATCCCACCTGACCCCCAGCTCTGGATTTGTCCCAGCTGCAGCTTTCTGCCTCAATACCCCCATTTGGGGAGCAATTGGGTCAGGGGGGGAAGGAATATTTCTGGATGTTTTCTTTGCTATTTGCAGTGTATTTTTCCATTCAGGCTGCTTTTTGGCTATCCCAACCCCAGCGCCTGGTGTAAAGGGTTACTAGAGAAGTGCTGTTATTATAAAGGATTTTAATAACCTCTAGGGGCGAGTTCCCGGCTCCCTTGAAGTCCGAGACAAAACTCTGACAGACTACAAGGGAGGCAGGATTTCATCGCCACGGGTTGCTTTTCTTTAATGCCCGCTCGGATTTGGGTTTGATGTGTCCCTTGAAGGCAGCGCTCTCACGAGCATCCAGGCATGCTTCTTGCTTCAGGGTATTTCTGTATCTTTTCATCTTTGGAAGTTCTTTTCTTCCTCCCCCTCCGTGAGCACACTGGAAACCTTCAACTCTTAATCCTGTCCATGCCTTTTAGTGTCCATTTAGATATTTCAGACCCCTTATCTCCCTCCTGTGAATTGCTGAACAACACAGAGTCGGGTGTAAAATGTCTCAGATGGTCTAAAACCCTCTCGCTAACCCTGACCAGCCAACACCATCCTTTGCTTTGCCCCCTGCCTTGAAAGAAAAAAAATCACATTTGGGGTTTTTTTTCCTCCCCCCCCCCACCCCAGGAGGAATAGAAATGATCTAACCCCCCCATCCCCACCCCAAGAGCTGCAAGCTTGGCCTGCAGTCACCCTCCTGTTATTTGGGGAGGTAATAACACCTTTTTCCACTCAGTCCAGCACAGGTTACGTTTGCAAGAGGAATTTGCAAGGGGAGGGGAGGGAGGGAGACTCTTTGGGGCAGACGTGATGTTTACAGCTCTGGAGAGCTCTGGGTCACTGATCAAACCAGCAGCAAGTGGCCTGCGGACTCCTAAAAACCAGAGTCATTTTTTAACTCAAAGCTCTCTTTTCTCTTCACCCTGAGGCTGTTTGCAGCCAGCCCCGCTCTTGCACGCAGAAAACTCTCCCATCTGACACCTCCGAGAGTCCGGTCCCAGGGAGAGGCAATACCAACTATATATAAACGTGTGAGTATCCATCTCACATTTTTCCAACTTTCCCACCCAAGAAGGAAAGACATCCACCTGACCCCCCTGCCAGCCTGCGGCTCTCCCAGGGAGCACAGTCGCCTGGTTTAGGGGTACTGCATCCCCCAAATGACCTGCAGTGASGATGGGGAGCAGGGACAGGGAATGGGGCGGGGGGGGTGGTGGTGGGGCTGCTTGCAGCACCCAGGTCTCCCCTCTCCATGCAGCCTCTCCTCTCGCTTGCAGCTCCCGGGTCTCCCCTCTCTCTTCCAGCCCTCTGCATCTCCCTTCTCCATTGCAACCCCTGGGTGTCCCCGCTCCTCTGCAGCCTCCCGGGCTTCTCTCTCCATTGCAGCCCCCTGCAACTCCCTTCCCGCTTGCAGCCCCGAGTCTCCCCTCTCCCTTGCAGCTCCCGGATCTTAGATGTCCCTATTCCCTTCTCCATCTCCCCTCTCCCTTTTAGCCCTCGGGTCTCCCCTCTCACTTCAGCCCCCGGAATGTCCAGTCTCCCTTGCAGCTYTTGGGTCTCCGCTCTCCCCTACAGCGCATCGGTCTCAGGTCTCTCTACACCCTCTGGGTCTCCTTCTCCCTTGCAGTCCTTGGGTCCCCCCTCTCTCCTGCAGGTCTCAGGTCTCTAATGTAGCCCCCAAGCCTCCCCTCTCCTTGCATCCCCCCGGGTCTCCCCTCTCCCTTGCAGCCTCCGAGTCTCCCCTCTCCCTGCATCCCCCCGGGTCTCCCCTCTCCCTTGCAGCCTCCGAGTCTCCTCTCTCCCTACACTCCGTCCGGGTCTCCCCTCTCCCTTGCAGCCTCCAAGCCCTACACCCCCCCAGTCTCCCCTCTCCCCGCAGCTCCCTGCTCTTGGCCACCCCCGCCCTCGCACCTTCGGCCTTTCGGGGGGCTCCTGCCATGTCCCCTTCCCGCAGCTCCCGGCAGCGGCTCGCAGCCCCCCCYTCCCCCGGTCCCCACCGCCGCTTACCTCTGCCCGGGCTGCGCGGGCGCGGCGGGGCCGGGGCTGCGCGGGGGCCGGGGCTGCTCTGGCGGGGCGGCCCGCGGAGCCGCCTTATATGCGGCCCCCTCGGCTTTGATATGCGGCGTGATGTCAGCCCGGATTAGCATAACAAAGGGCTCCGCGAGGAGAGCTCCGCGCCCCGCGGATCCCCCCGCGGGCAGGGCCGGGGCTCCGCGGGGCTCGGCGCACGGGGAGCCCCCCCTTCCCCCCCCGCCGCGCCCCGGCAGCATCCCCCCCCCTCCTTCCCCGGGACATCCCCCGCGGGAGCCGGGGCTGGGCCAGCGCGTCCCCCGGCAGAGCTCCGGGGCTGGCAGGGACCTGGCTGGAGTCGGTGCTGCAACTGTTAACGGCGTTATTCTAATGAGCGGTTAATGATTAAGCAACAAAAATAGCAAATTCGTGTTTTCACCGGAAACTTTTAAACGTTACCTCTCCAGAGGGTGATTAGCGCTCGCTGAGCTGCGCGATCGACTTCCCAATTAAAGGACAAAGATACTTTTCATGCACGGGGCTGTCAGGTGGATTTCCTTCTCCTGCGAGGGTAAGAAATCACTGCCCGGCAGTCCTAACGCGGGCTGCAAGCACATGCCCTGCCTCACGGAGTCCTGCTGTCAGCCTGCAGGTTTCACAACCTCTTTTTCTTTGATCCGTCTTTAATCAGTGGAAAGTTCAGATGTTGGGATCTGATTTTTGCTTTCACGCCAGTATCAGGGATGGAGGCTTGATGACTGCCTGCTAGAAAAAGAAAAAGAAAAAGAAAAAGAAAAAGA